>AYEL01083229.1:0-74594 GCA_000484575.1 Olivierus martensii | reverse complement strand
TAGCATAGCAATATAATAGGCAAATAATAGCTAACAGCAAAAAAGCTCATCTTTATGATGTTTCACCCCTTTAAAGCCAAGTGATTGTTCTTGGACTGCTCCTCATCCGGATTTATTAACCGAAAATTAATGGTAATTTGTTAATTTACATCATAAAAGGAGGCGGAGCTTTGTTAGTAAGACTGGTCTATGCTTACAACTCGCATTAATCAAGTATTTGCTCGCACTAACTGAAAAACGGTATCAATTTTATAAGTCACACTAATTGAAATCGCATTATTCGAACTCGCACTAATTGAGGCCTACCTGTATTCAGACACCTTTTTATTTTCAAATTTTTGAAAAGTTCAGAAATTTTCAAAATTTGTTAAAATTATGATAAAAGGAGTTGTTTTTGTAATATTGTTTAGCATGCAGTACAAAAACAAGTTATGGTATAATGCAGTTATAATATAAACAACAAAAACAAACAAAAGTAGCACTTTTTAGCAGAAAAACAAAAAATTAAGTGGTAATGTTTTCGATCCATTCTAGGACCATCTTCAGCATTAGATCTGAAGACCACAGAAAAAATAAACAATAGTCACATGATATGCGTGTTCAGTAGTCGTCAACTTGTGTTCCACAGAACCCGGGGTTCCGTGGAACTTTCTCAAGGGTCCCGCAAGTTGTTTTTATTAAAAAACTTTTAAAAACCTCTTTTAGAAATGGAAGTAAAAGAATTGCATTTCCAGGCAGCTGAGAGCATTTCCAGTTCCTTATTTTTTCTGTGATCTTTAAATCTAACAGTTGAAGATGGTCCTAGAATGGATCAAAAATGTACCTCCAGGCAGCTGAGAGCATTTCCAGTTCCTTATTTTTTCTGTGATCTTTAAATCTAACAGCTGAAGATGGTTCTAGAACGGATCAAAAATGTATGGCTTAATTTTTTGTTTTTCTGCTAAAAAGTGCTACTTCATTTATTTTTGTTATCTATTACTACAGCAGAAGTTATGAACACTCTTAATATAAACAAGTTATGATTTAATCAAGTTATAATTATGCACTGCAATTATGGTATAATCAAGTTACAGTTATGCATTGCATGATGATATCATTATTTGCATAACTAGATTGTTTATACTATATTTCATGCAGTGCTAAAATAAATATATAATCAGTCTGACTGTTTATTATTTATATAAAGTTTGTGCTCTTTACACTATGACTGAAAACAAAAAATATAAGAAAAAATAATTTTGCAATTAAAAATGCATTATATAACCCATAGATGAAATGGAAATACAATAATAAAACAATATGTTAAGGAAGAAAATTATATGAAGTTTATTGCATTGATATAATTCATTCAACTATTGCAAAATTATTACAAATAATGAATAAATTATGCAACATGTTAAAGCCTTGGATTAATGATCCTTATTATTATACAGGGTGAGTCACAGGAAACAGATGTTTTTGAACGTACCATACTCGGCTTGTGGAGGGAGTAGGGAGGTGCGGGAGGTGGCTTGAACTTCCCTTGAGTTGCCATTTAGTATCCATCATGCCGCTGTGGACTCGAGAACACCGCATATTTGCTTATGACACATATGTGAAAAACGGTGAGTCAGTGGTAACTATCCAACATCTCTTCAGGCAAAAATTCAACATCGGTCGTCATGGTGATGTCTCCAGCCGCAATACCATTCTTAGGTGGGTTAATGCACTGTGAATGACTGGTTCTTTAATGAAAAGGAAACCACCTGGCCCTGCCAAAACCGCCAGAACACCAGAATGTGGATTGTTTGATAAAAAGTGAGACGTTGTTGGTAATCCTGCTCATTCAACTGTTGGACTACCATAACTTTATACGGATGAAACCATAAGTTTTTGTGTAAAATTCTCTGCACAGTGCTTTCAGACATTCGCAGCTCTGCAGAGTTCCACCTAGCAGAGCGACCGGGACTTCAGATCATTGCCTCTCTTATTCCATCCACATTCACTGGTGTTCTGGCAGTTTTGGCAGGGCCAGGTGGTTTCCTTTTCATTAAAGAACCAGTCATTCGCAGTGCATTAACCCATCTAAGAATGGTATTGAGGCTGGGGACATCACCATGACGACCGATGTGGAATTTTTGCCTGAAGAGACGTTGGGTAGTTATCACTGACTCACCGTTTTTCACGTACGTGTCATAAGCAAATATGCGGTGTTCTCGAATCCGCAATGGCATGATACTAAATGGCAACTCAAGGGGAGTTGAAGGCCACCTCCCGCACCTCCCTACTCCCTCCACAAGCCGAGTATGATACATTCAAAAAACATCCGTTTCCCGTGACTCACCCTGTATAAGAAAATTATATTTTTGATAGAACAAATTTCACTTTTGTAACTGGAAGATCAGAATCAGAAATACATGCCAATATATCTAAGTTAATTCAAGAAAATCTTATAAATATATATGATAATTTTAAAGATAAACTTGAAGATTCTAATGAGGAAAAACTTATTGATAGTCATGGTAGTTTATGAAGTAAAAATAATAATTATAATATTAAGGCAAGTGTTAGACTCTCGTGCAAATGTGATGCAGTAAGGGAGTTTCCTATGACTTCAGCAGAGAGAATTTCAGTTAGAAATTATGATATAATGTTATTAAAGTAGATCTTTATTGAAAAAATATCATATAGTAAAGAAAAAAGTGTTTGGTTTAAATATATTTAAAGATAGGTTAACACTCCTTCTGGATAATAATGCAACTTATGATTACAAATTTAAATCTTTGTTAAATTCAAAACAATTTTTCTGAATTGTAAATAAGGATATATATATATCCTTATTTACAATATTATATATATAAATTTAGATATATTTATAATACATTGTCTAAGGGTAGGAACATAAAGAAAGCAGGTTACCTGCTTGCTGGGTTCCAGCGGCAACAGGCACTGACCAGCGAGAAGAATGTGTCACCCTTAACAATAGTAACTGTACACAATGGAAGCTTGTTCAAACTTGTTTGTGCAGGAAGCCAGCGCCGACAAGTTTACCGGAATGAGCAAAGCATTATTTTCAGCTTGTCAGCGTGCTGGTAAAACGAATAACAAGTTTCTCTTCAGGTAAAATTGGCTGTTGATGCCAATTACACCAAGTTTTTGAGAGATGATGCTCAATCTCATTCAAAATATAATTGTGTGTCCTACTTCATTCTCATGTAGCTAAAAAAATTTTTTATCATCTTTTTTTACTGATGCCAATTACACCAAGTTTTTGAGAGATGATGCTCAATCTCATTCAAAATATAATTGAGTGTCCTACTTCATTCTCATGTAGCTAAAAAAATTTTTTATCGTCTTTTTTTACCTGCTTGAACAAATGATGGTATTCACCGTAATCTCGCCTGCTGCGATTTATATGAATCTCTTTTTTTTTCCCGTACTAGAAACTTTAAAACTTTCCGAAAGTAAATCATCATCACTCGAATTAGACATCTTCCCTTCTGAACAGAATAACTCAAACTGTCAGATTTCCTGCTTTCTTTATGTTCGTTTGCCAGCGTTAATCGGCATCAGCAACATGCCTAAATAAGCGCTGGTAAACAGCAAGCGGGTAACCTGCTTTCTTTGTGTTCCTACCCTTAGATTTGATGATTGCTTGGAGGATCAAAAATATTAAATCAAATAAACATTTTAACTTCTATAATCATAAGATACTTTTTGAATTATTGATTTACAATTGTACAAAAGCAGAATGCAGGAAAATATTTTATATGAGGGCTATTTTTTTTTCAAGGTCCGATCAGTCCCGAAATGAAAACCACAGTGAAAATCAAAAGTGTTTTATTTGGAACATTTAAATACATCTTCCAGCTACTTCTCTACATAGTTGCTGCTCTGACTGAGACATTTGTTGTAGCGTGGTACCAACTTTCCAATACCCTCGTCATAGAAGGCAGCTGTCTGTGCTTTCAGTCAATGCTCTACGCTGGTTCAAGGTCCGATCAGTCCCGAAATGAAAACCACAGTGAAAATCAAAAGTGTTTTATTTGGATCATTTAAATACATCTTCCAGCTACTTCTCTACATAGTTGCCGCTCTGACTGAGACATTTGTTGTAGCGTGGTACCAACTTTCCAATACCCTCGTCATAGAAGGCAGCTGTCTGTGCTTTCAGTCAATGCTCTACGCTGGTCTGCAGCTCATTGTCTGAGCCAAATTTCTGTCCTCCTAGCCAGTGTTTCATGTGAGCAAAAAGATGGAAATCGGAGGGAGCCAAGTCCTGGCTGTATGGTGGGTGATCAAACACGTCCCATCGAAAACTCTGCAGGAGCTTCTTTGTCACAACTGCAGTGTGCGGCCGCACGTTGTCGTGAAGAAGGACAATGCCTAATGACAACATTCCTCTGCGCTTGTTCTGAATTGCCCTTCGTAGACATTCAAGAGTAACACAGTATAAGGCTGCAGTAATGGTCGTGCCACGTTCCATACATTCCACTAAGAGAACATCTTTCCGGTCCCAGAACACAGTAGCCATACACTTTCTGCTGGAGAAGGTTCACTTGAATTTCTTTGGTTTACTCGGGGAACGAGAATGCATCCACTGTTTGGATTGCTCTTTTGTTTCTTCAGTTTCGAAATGGACCCATGTTTCATCCCCTGTGACAATTTTGTTAAAAAATTCTTCTCCGTCATCATGGTAGCGCTGCAGAAACATTAAGGCGGTGCTCATTCGATCCATGTTTCATCCCCTGTGACAATTTTGTTAAAAAATTCTTCTCCGTCATCATGGTAGTGCTGCAGAAACATTAAGGCGGCGCTCATTCCCTGTGTTTTGTGATGGTCAGTCAGCATCTTCGGAACCCATCTCGCACAGAGTTTGCAGTACTGCAGTCTCTTACTCACGATGGTAAAGAGAGCTGACCATGAAATTTCGGGAAACGATTCACTCAACACAGAAATTGTGAACTGTACTGCAGTCTCTTACTCACGATGGTAAAGAGAGCTGACCATGAAATTTCGGGAAACGACTCACTCAACACAGAAATTGTGAACTGACGATTTTCTCGAATCGTCTGATCCACTCGCTGAACCAGTTCTTCGGTTTACACACACTTTCTTTCCTGCCCGCCTGCATCATGAACGTCTGTACATCCTGCTTCAAAGTCCCGCACCATTGCCGCACTTTGCTGTCACTCATGAAAGATTTTCCGTACACATTACTCATTCGTCAATGAATTTCGGCTGCATTGCATCCCTTAGCATGCAGAAATCGAATAACAGCACACACTTCACACTTCGCGGGAGACTCTATTACGCAAGGCATGTTTACGTGCTCGCTGCGCGCTCAGAACTGACAACTGCATCCGGATGCGATCGATGGGCATACTAGAGACACTGCACAACACATCTGCGCACAGCGTCATTGGATTTTCATGGAGTTTTCATTTTGCGACCGATTGGATCTTGAAAAAAATAGCAATACAAATAAATCGTCGGGAGCCGCCAAGTGGCAGGGGAGAGGGCCCGGACCCTTACAACAGTAGCCCTCCTCAGCTCTCAAATTACATGCAATTTGAGAGCTGAGGAGGGCTATTGTAAAGCCGAAAACGTTTCTCTCGTAATAAAAAGTTTAAAATTTTTTGAAAGATTGTTCCTGGATTGCTTAATAGTGCTAGTAGTTATATGTTTCTTAGTTAGAATCCTTTGAAAGCAGTTGTATTAGTATTTATTATGACTAGAGCAAACAAAATGTCTATATAGCTAGCCTGGTGAAATTTACACCTATCAACCATAGGCATCGCTCAGATTCTATTCATATCCAAAAGTATACACCTATTACTTCCAATCAAATCTGACACAATTCATATAATTAAGTGGTTTTTCTTAGGGACATTCAACTTATCTGATGGGACATGCACCAAGTTATTGAAAGCTACCAGGGAAGGTGCAGTACTAAGAGCAAACAATAAGATTAGGAAGTGCCTATCATCTGCCATTGATGTTAATATAGTGTCTCCAGTAAAAGAGCACATTATTAGTTTTCCAAAATACACAAGTCACTATTCCCAACATAAAAATTCACACAAATTGTATTTCAATGCTGCTTTAACTATGCGAAAAATGTATGAGTTATATCATCAGAATTGTGAGACAGAAGATGCACCAATTGTACCATATAGCTGTGACATTGCTGAACCAACCATGAAGGACATGGTGTCCTTATTTCTATTCATTCCACCCATTTATAAGTTTTTCAACTATTTGCCAATAGGAACTCCACACAGCCAGCAATACATGACAAAGGCAGTGTTTACAAGTATGATTACCATTATAGTTGGCCTTGTTGTTTTGGTGCAATGGCTTGTAATATAAGAGGTGAAATAAAAGATTGAAAGGGATTTTTTTTATGTTAAAAAAACTTTAACAACTCATATCTCCAATTGTGTAAAAATGGACTTACACTACTTGCATAATAAGTTGCCTCATTTTATAAATTGTGATATTGTCTATCATATTCCTGTTAGAAAATGTGATGTAATTAGCAATAGAATAAGCACATATTTGTCTTTAATTAATCCTGCAATAAAAAGAACTACCATAAGAATAATAGATAACTGTATACAAAATGGAAAGAATATTGCAAAATTTGGATTTTTAATTTGATTCTAATTTTGATTGTAAGCATCTAATACACAATAAAGAAACAAATCTGGGATATTTATAAATCTTTTATGTATTACATCTAAGTTTTATCATTGATATTTTAATATAATACTGTATTTTATGTATTTTTATAATCAATTATAATAAATTTGGATTTTATAATTTTTCTAAAATACAATAATTAAAAATATTTTTATATTAAAAGTATACGAAGAATTATATTCCTCTGGATTGTTTGAAGAGATGACAATTCATACAGATGAAGATGAACACAGTATAGAAATGCATCTTCCATATGTTGCTAAAATGATGGAAAAGTAAATGATTTTAATAATGTAAACTTTAAAAATTGTTATATTATAGAGGCAGTAATTTATTATTATTTTGTATTTTTCAGTCAACAGTTTACAATCATTCCAGTAATGGTAGGTTCATTAACAACTGATAAAGAAGCACTTTATGGCAAAATCTTCAGCAAATATCTTGCAGAACCATGTAATTTGTTTATTATATCTTCAGACTTTTGTCATTGGGGTAATTATCAATTTTTTTATTTTTAAATTAAATCATAAATGATTATAATATTTATGGATAATAAACTTTAGTAAAAGTACAAATGCTCTTAGTAATATTTTTCTTTTAATAAAATAATTTCTGTAATAATCAGCTTAAAAGCAGTAATACAATTCTTGTTTTATTGCTAGTTTGAATAGTTCTAACTATCCCTATCTAAAAAGAAAAAATCTTTCTGCATTCTATATAGGAGAGAGATACTTTTGCTGTTAATCTAATTAAAGTTTCACTTATAAAGTAAACTGATATTAAAAAAAATTATGTAATTTATAAAGTTTGCAATTTCAATATTTATGATATCATTAAAAAATTGATCCCTTGTATAATCTTTTGATAATGCTACTTATATAAAAAAACTAAAATCTTAAAGATAAACTACTATCCTATTTTATAGTGTGACCATTAATGGTGAACTATTTGAGAGAGAAAAATGGGACGGGAAACAGGCATAAATATTATTGGTTGAACTAGAATATAATAGCAAATCACATCATTTTATATAACATATTTATAAACTTCAGATTTGACATGGAGGTAACTCTTAGTTGATATACAAATGAAAAATCTCCCAAAAAATAATTTTTCTTTGTCAATTAAAGATACAATATGTTGCTTTGTAGAATTATGCTTAATAATATTTCAATAATTAGATTTAAATTAACTCCAAAGTATTTTTAATTGTAGAAATAATTTACAAAAAAAATACTACAGTCAGACCTCGTGGATACCCTGCTTATATGGTCACTTTTGGAAAGTCCCTGCCAACTTGATAGGAATTCTATATTTAATGGCATAATTTATTAAAATGTTTAAATATATTATATGTACTTGTTTATTACTCTAATTCTTTAATTATTAATTAACTCTCTCTCCTCTGCCTCCAGAAAAAACTATATTTACATATTTTATATACTTATGAGGACTGGATTACTTCAGTTTGCAAGGGCCAGTAAATCTTTTAGTCTGCCACTGAAAACAACATAAAAATATTTAATGCAATATTATATAAAATTTAATATCACAACTTGATATACATTGATGAATTACAGTTATGAATCAATGGTCTGTTTTTTCCCAAACAATGTTATAAGAATTTGGACCTAATTAAGCTAATTAGATAGTTTTGCAGTCTGAAAAACAAAGAAATAAGCCCACAGTAATTTAATTAACTTATAGATTGAAGCAGTAATTTTTCCACTACTTTACAAAATAATAAAATATAATTAAATAAAAAGATTAAAATCTTTGAAAAATTATCATCAAAATAATGTTTATATTAAAATAATATAAAATATTAGATAATTAAAGTTGGCCATATAATTAATAGAATTAATTTTTAAGTGAATAAAATTTTAAATATAATAAATAAAGATATTTACATGAGCTTGACGCATGCATTCTATTTCAACTTCATTTTTGATAGACTTTGCAGAAAGAACAGGACTTGAAAATTCTATTCGACGTACCTATTCAAAAAGTTAGATCATTTATTACTCTGATGTAATGAATAAATATATTAACTCATTTGCTTACTCAACAATAAATTTCATTTCTTAATATGGAAAATATGTTTAATTTAATTTTTCACATAAAATTCAAATATAGCATTTGAATATGTAATTGTGAGGAATTTGATCTCATATTGAAAGTAAAATTTCATTAAACTAGTCATCAAAATTTATATACTTTTAGATTCATTTATTAATTTTATACTTTTTTAATATTCTATAGAAAATATTTTATTTAACATATTTCAGTATTATGTATAAATTTTATAATTCTAAAATTATTATTTGCTAATCCAATCTTATTCCATTCATTAAATGTTTTATTGATATATTACTTTACTTGAAATATTTTAATTTAAGAAAAATATTTTGACTAAGAAAAATTCAATTTGTCTATTTGTTCAATTGGAATCAAGTTTGGAACTAGTTAGATTTTAAAATTTTATTTTATTACTAACAGAGTGTATCCAGAACCAGGGCCACTAAAAACTAATGATGGCTGATTTCAAGATTCTACTGAGAAGTGCATGTATATGAATTAGAAATCTAGTAGTTGATAATCATTCACATATGAAATACTTTCTCAATTCTTATTTTGCTTCTTCTGAAAATTTACAAAAACGGACTGAACAGATTTTGTAATCACATTCTTGAATTACTCAACAAGAAAAATAAAGTTGAATTATATTGCAGTATCCTTTTTGTGAATAGTAATACACCCATATCTCGCTTTACGGCCTAGATATGTTCCGGAAAAGTTGGCTCTAAAGCTGAAAAGCCGTATAACGAATCAATTATTTTGATACAAATTCAATTGGATCTTTCCTTCAATTGGATTTCATTTTGATACAAATTCAATTTTTTATAAAATAATATAGTTTTTAGTTCATAAAGCATTTTATTCTTTCTATTTCCTATAAAAATGCTTACATTTAAAAATAAAAGTACAAAACAAGTAATAATAAACAGAAATTCAAAAAATAAACATATAAATTAAAAAACAAAAGAAATCATATGCACATACTGTATGTACAGTATATACAGCACCGCTTATTGTAATCGCAAACATTTAATGTTATTAAAATTTAGTCCCGCAAACTCCATTTATAATAATCAGAATTTCGGTTATTGTCATCAAAATCGGTACACCGCTATAAAATATCGTAAATATAGTTTTTAGTTCATAAAGCATTTTATTCTTTATTTCCTATAAAAATGCTTACATAACAATAAAAGTACAAAACAAGTAATAATAAACATATAAATTAAAAAACAAAAGAAATCATATGCACATATGTATATACAGTAGAAGCCGCTTATTGTAATCGCGGATATTGTTATCAAACGTTTAATGTTATCAAAATGTATGATCCCGAATCATCCATATTAAAATGCACTTCGGTTATTGTCATCAAAATCGATACACCACTATAAAATACCGTATTTAAAATTAAAGATATCGCAGATAATACTAAAATATTGGCTAAATTTATTAAAATAAACAACATTATTTGTTAATCGTTCATTTATTGTTTCATTTTCACCGAAATTTAAGACAAAAAAAATGAGAAAATACGAAGATAAAACACTTGTTCTCCATTTAAAATAATCAGATTCAACTTAGTGGAAAAATCTGATTTGTGTATGTTTTTTAATTAATAAATATTAGATCGATGTAAGTTTTTGATTTAATAAGTTCATACAGACAAATATGACTGCTTTTCAAAACTTCGTGATGCTTTTAGGTGGTTTCACTGCTCGTCTCGCCGTTATGAATGGCGTGGAGCATCCCACTCCCCTAACGGATGAGGTGAGAGAGATACACTATATTATTTACTTTATTATATGCATTTACTATTGTATAACACACTAAATTATAAAATACACTATTATTATTGCCCCAGTACTTCGTGATTTTCCGTAAACTGGAATTGGCAACATTAACTATAAGTGTAAATCATTTCACTTTATTTTATGTAATTAAGACAAAAAGTGAAGTTCAACGAGTGTTCTTCGATCCGTTATAGAGGTATTATTATTAGCGTTATCTTTTATAATTTATTTTTTTTTTCATTTTATCTAACAGTACAGCATTGTTTTTGGCCGTAAATCGAAAAAGTGCCATAATTTAAAAAATCCGTTTTAGCGAAATGCCGTATAAAGAGCGGACGTATAGCGACGTATGGGTGTATTTAGATATCGCATATATCCACAGTGTGGCCAAGTTGCGGCTGGTGAGTCATACGCGACTCTTTGGTGCCTTTAGCGTAACTCCACGTCACGAACGTAGAGTTAATATAGAGTAATCTCTTTTAATTAAGAAAGATGTAAAAGTTGTCCATATAAACTAAACTATCCCAAACATTTAATGGAAAATGGATTTAGCAATTTTTCTAAGCCCTTCATATACAATTTATAGTATTAAAATATAATGAATTATTGATATTTACTGTAGGAGCCCATGCCATATTTTTCATTGTCATTTTTTATTATAATCTTTTTGACGTTCTGTAAAATAGATACAGGCCTACTATATATCAGTGAAGCATGGAAACAATTCATACCTCCTCTGTTTATATATATTAAAATTTGCAGCTTAAACTTTCTTCCAACCAAAGATCTCTCTATACTAAAATATGTTATCATCATTTAATATACGAAAGAAAATTATAAATACAAAAATTTAAATTCGGCATCTAATCCTGAAGAAAAAATTGCCATCTCTCCGGTTGATCGGGGTGAGATGCAACTTTTAATTACGTGACTTAAAATGGCTAAATAGAACGACATCAAAAGCAAAGTATTCTTTAGAGTATGCACATCATCAGCGGTGGGCAACTTTTTAAAAGCGAGTGCGCAATGAAAAATTTTTACAGCGCGGTAGGTGCATCACCATTTTTTTAGATGGGTAGCAGTTAAAAAATCATTCAAATTTTTATCCATAAGACGTGATCTAAACTTATTTTTAATAAATTGTATTGAAGAAAACGTGGCTTCACTCAGATCCAAAAAAATTTTTAGTTTCGCAATTTTTTAATATTGGATATTTATATGAATCAACAAATTTCCAAAATGTCCTGTCCACGTTCATAGCTTTCGAAGCGACATCACTTTGTAATTCTGTAATTTCTAATTCCAAATTTTCTATATTTGTTGTGTTAAATTTATTTTCTGCACTTAAGGCTGTTTCACAATTAGCGGTTGCGACGCGGGATGCGGATGCGGCCACTCGTGCGGTTAACTTCCGCTAGCGTACGCGCGGAGAAACAGCTTTCCGTTGCCATTTCACAATAAGCGTTCCCGCATTCTCCTCTGACGTTCTGTTAAGTCTTCCTTGTTTGTGATTGGTCAATTGAGTTGTTTTGTAAAATGGCGCCGAAAGTAAACTATTCGGTTAAAAAAGTGCATTATTGAAGACGGAGTTCTCTTTTCATGCGTGCTATGATCTTTTCCGAAAGTAAACTATTCGGTTAAAAAAGTGCATTATTGAAGACGGAGTTCTCTTTTCATGCGTGCTATGGTCTTTTAGATTGCTTCACGAGAAAGCTGTTTGTTGATTGGTTGAAACACTCGCGGATCCGCAAAAATTTCAACTAAGTTGAAATTGCAAAAACCGCCCGCAAACTAGTTAGCGGAAAATAAACGCAAAGGTTCCGTTTTTTGTGAAATGATTACGGAAGCGGAAATTAGACTCTTGCGATGCGGACCCGCAAGAGCCCATTTTCCGCTCCGCAACCGCTAATTGTGAAACAGCCTTAAAACAGGAGTGGGCAAACCGCGGCCCGCGGAACTACTTAATTCGGCCCTCTAATAGGGATGCGGACCCGCAAGAGCCCATTTTCCGCTCCGCAACCGCTAATTGTGAAACAGCCTTAAAACAGGAGTGGGCAAACCGCGGCCCGCGGAACTACTTAATTCGGCCCTCTAACTAATAGCTATAATACCAAAAACTTTATCCATAAATAAAATGAATACAAAAAATATCAATCTGTTCCATATCTCAGTAATATGTAATTTCAGGAAAAGTAATAAATAATATGGTGACTGTAGATGTCATTACAGTATCATATTTCTTACAAAAATAGATATGATTAACCGTTAACCGGAATAAACGTCATTGCATAAGAAATCGGTTGCAAAATACAAGTATCCCTCGCTATACGCGATCTCACTTTACGCGTTTTCGTTATAACGTAATTTAAAAAAATTTTTTTTAATGTTGCAAAATACAAGTATCCCTCGCTATACGCGATCTCACTTTACGCGTTTTCGTTATAATGTGATTTAAAAAAATTTTTTTTTTAAATTGTCTCCTGTGAACAAACTGGTCGAGTATCACTCAACAGAACTCAACTAAAGAGCTTCTAGAAATATAAAACAATATGAATCATGAAGTCAGGAGCCCTTTGTTGCTGAACACATCAAACAACTTTAAACTAAACAAATGACCGATTTTTTTTTGAAGAAAATGATCCTAATAAACTAGAAGCGCCGGTTTACAAGAGAAATTCAGAATTCTTCTGCTTAACTACAAAGAACTTTATAGAGAGAGGAAGAATGCTACCTGTCAATTGAGTCTCGACTGTTTCATTAAAACAGTTGATGATGATCATATCATCATCCCAGAGACTTCAAGAGAGCAAAAGTGTAATGATCCAGACTGATCAGACATAGTCCATTCAACATTGAATTGAAGTCTGTCAAAATTATGTAGTATTTAATTATTTATGACTTGTATTAATTAAATTCATTCATCCAACCATTCATTCATTAAAATTTGTTTTTTTTTTGTTTAAAAGTTTAAATAATTTATTCATTAAAATTTGATTTTTTGTTCGTAGGTATAAGTTATCATTTTTTATCCTTCTGAAGAAACCCGTCCCTATCTCACCCATGCTAAATTCAACTCACTTTACGCGATTATTTCATGAAACCAATTAATCGCGTAAAGCGAGGGGCACCTGTACATTCAAAATCAAATAAAAACGTTTTGTCAGTCAGTCAACACAATACCTTTCGTAACTTCATGGTACTTGTATTTAATACATATATTTGTGCAATTTCCTAAACAGGTATGTTTTTAATTATTATTTGAAATTTACAATGATTAAATTATAATTTTAATATAATTTAAAAGAATTTCGACCCTGCCGAGCTTCTCTGAAAATGGCGTTTCACTTTTTCAAGACTACTGGCATTATTCAAACCCATGATTCATATAAATGACCAATGAAAGTTGATCTACTAAAAAAATTGGCTTAATTTTAACATGTCACCCTTTTATATCTTAATCAACAAATGTACCCCTTAGGATCTTTATTTTGGGTACATAATTTTCTAAGAGAATTTTATCATCTCAGACAGTTATTAGGTAAAGGCAGAATTTTGGGAGGTTTTTTTATTTTGTTTTAAGTCCCTTTCCAATCAGATAAATTACTAAAGGGCAGGATCATTTCCAACCACGGGCTACACCCAAACCCTTGGAAGAGGGTTTAGATGTGAAGGATAGGGATTCGACCCTGCCGAGCTTCTCTGAAAATGGCGTTTCACTTTTTCAAGACTACTGGCATTATTCAAACCCATGATTCATATAAATGACCAATGAAAGTTGATCTACTAAAAAAATTGGCTTAATTTTAACATGTCACCCTTTTATATCTTAATCAACAAATGTACCCCTTAGGATCTTTATTTTGGGTACATAATTTTCTAAGAGAATTTTATCATCTCAGACAGTTATTAGGTAAAGGCGGAATTTTGGGAGGTTTTTTTATTTTGTTTTAAGTCCCTTTCCAATCAGATAAATTACTAAAGGGCAGGATCATTTCCAACCACGGGCTACACCCAAACCCTTGGAAGAGGGTTTAGATGTGAAGGATAGGGATCCCTAGGCTATATTTCATTGATGCAATATGGCCCTTTCTCCCTAAAGTTTGCCCACCCCTGGTCTAAAAGAAAGAAAAAAAAACATCCATTCCTAAATTGACTTAAGTATACAAATTATTCCATCTAGAAACAGTATATAGTCAAATGTAACAATCAACAACAACAAATAATATCCAAGGATTTACTGTTGCTTTGTGATAAACAGAAAATTACTACTACACATATCTGAAATATAATTATTTTGAAATTTCATTTAAAAATTATTTTAATATAGCAATTCTTTCCTTAATTATTTTCTTTTACAGAATATTGGGATTTATTTTATTTCGGTTATGGATAGATTAGTTTAAAAGTTTACTTTTCATTTAAAAAAGTATATATTTATATCTATTTTTTAAAAATAATTAATATTTATACGAGATGTTTAGGTTGCAGATATATCGTATTCTTAATATTGTGCATTATTCAAAAGTAAAAGTTTAACAGTCAAGCAATGAAAAAATAATAATAAAAGTAAAGAAAATTCACAAATTATTTTCATTGTATGGCAAAAATAAACATTTGTGCACCATTCCTTTCAAATACACATTAATTTCGTTATATGGCAAAAATAAACATTGTGCAACGTTCCTTTCATTTTCAAATTTGATCTAAATTTACATAATGATAATCATTAGGTATTGATATTTTCCTCCACCAAACAAGCGTAATCACTGATTTTTAACAATTTTTCTGCTAAAGACTTAACAGATCGTCCGTTTGTTCTTGCATAAAAGGGTCCATATCACAGCTTTTTTCTTGATTCTGAACAAACTGTTCCAAATTTTTCAGATCTTCTGTCTTGTAATTTGTATTAAACATTGGATGAGATCTGGATTGTGCCAGCCTGAAAATAAGTTTTATGTCACAATTAAAAATAAATGATAGTAATCACATTCTATAAATAATACAAAAAGTATTAATATTTATCATTATTATGTAACAACTAATAAATAAAGATTTATAATGCTAGAAAAGATACATACTGTTAACAAATAACATTCTGGTTTTATCAAGCAAAAATCATTATGGACCCACCATCGATTATTGGAATAATCTGTCGGAACGGCTAATCTGGCAACGCTTTAGAAAAAAGTCTGCCGGATTAGCCATTTCGCCCATTAACAATTCATCAATAGACTTCTGATGCATTGATTCTACCTCTCTCATATCTGTAAAATACTGTATGTAGATTGCTAAAAGTTTAAATAAACACTGTACAGTAAAATTCAGTTATAATGAGAAATATTTATTTATTAGGAAAGATTTTATTTGTGCGAGTGTTATATATTCTTTTTTTGTTCTATTTTTATAATCTACATAATTTGGATATCAAATATCTTATTAAAAATTTAAACAAATATATCAATTCAAACATGAGAAAAATAACGTTAAAAAGTACAAGTCAACATCTATTTGAACTCTAAATAAAATAATTCATAAAACCATATTCTCTATCAGAAGTTTGCTCTTTTAGTCTTGTTTAAAAAAAACAAACCCACTATATATTTATGATGCATTTTTCTGTTAAAAAATTACTTTATCACATATGGTATTTTATTAAAATATGATTGCAAACTGCGATTGATCTTTATAGAAACACAGTCAAACCCCGGTTCACAATCTTGATTCGTAAGATCGTTCATAAACCGAAACTATTTTCTCTATAGTAATTAATGCGAAATGGATTAATCCATACCTGGACCCCAGATAACTGCTAATTTAAAATTTTACAACAGTACTTTGTGCACAAGTTCTTAACACAAAATTGATGCAAACCATTAAATCCATCACAAAAAAGATAAAGGCAACATTAAGCTGATCAGATAAAGTCGAAAACTTAATTTACTTTTACCATATTTCTAAGGAGGTGAGTTGATGGGATAAGTAGGTGGTGATGAGGAAGTGAAATGCTTGGAAGGGAATTTTTACTTTTTCTAATTATAATAAATGACAACAATTAGCATCAAATGCATTTCACTTTTTGTATAACTTTTAAACAAATTTTTTATTATTTTTTATCAGCAAAATTAAGTAACTTGTGCAGTTATCAATAATTGCCTTCTATTAACATAAAATAGGTTTTGTTCTCTGATATCAACTAAATATTCTAGAATATAAACGCCTTAACTACTGCACTGTATTTAATCTATGGCTATAATACAAAATGATGAAAGGTGGACTGGCCTTTGATAAAATTTTCCGTATCTTGGCAATTATCATCATTTTTATTGTGATATGTGAGCATTCGAATGATTATAAGCAATAAATTGCTTTGTATTTTTGGTAGCTTTAAAGAAATTATTTTTTACAAATTTCTTTTTGATTTGACATGCATAACATTTGACCATTTTACAATTGAAAAACAAAATCAGTCCGAAGGGGAAGCATTCTACGCAAGGGGGGGCTGGCACAGTGTGCAATTTGTGTGACGCATATAGGTGCCAAAGATTTCAGGCCAGGAGGAAGTACAGTAATATCCCGGAGTTACGAAATAGGTGGGAGCGGGAAACATAACGTAAAACGAAAATTACGTAAGTCGGGGTACCTACAGATTCCTATGTGCATTCCTCCTCTGCATCTGTTTGTTGAGGCGAGTTCACGGGAGGGCTATTATGGGCTTCTCATTTCTGGGAGAGGGATTTCTTGGACCCATAAGGTGGAGCATCTGTCTTTTGAGTGGAACAGGATACACTAACATTCTTGGGATGGTTAAGGAATACATGGTGCCTAAATTTAGCTTCTTCTGGCCCTTCACTGTTATTTTTTCCAGTATGGGGGATGGAAAGGGGGTTTGGGCACAGTATCAAGGGTGGTTTGGTCTGGTTTATGGACGGTTCTAAAAAACCACTACTCGTGTTGGGGCTCGGGAGACAAATCTACTTGTTAACAAAGCAAGAACTGGACATCCCAGGTGCTTTACTGAATGTGAATAGTAAGGAATATTCATTGTAATCCTAAAACTAGTTCAGTTAAATTAACTTTTGAAGTGCAATGAATGTTTAAGAAATCCACAAGTGTTGAAACTTTGTAAGAAATGTTTTGAGGGGAGATAATTTTCTTGGTCAAACAGCTAGGAAGAAACCATTCATAAATGAAGTGAATCTGGAACAGAACAGAGTTCCAGAATTCTGGAACTCTGTTCTGTATGTAGATGAGAGTAAATACAGAGTTCCAGAATTCTTGAGGTTGATTTATATGTCTTAGCAAATTCTAGTCTAGCTTTACGATTCACTTCATTTCTGAATGGTTTCTTCCTAGCTATTTGACCATGAAAATTATATCTCCTCAAAACATTTCTTACAGTTTCAACACTTGTGGATTTCTTAAACATTCGTTGCACTTCAAAAGTTAATTTAACTGCACTAGTTTTAGGATTACAATGAATATTCCTTACTATCCACCTCTCTTCACGTTCAGTAAAGCACCTGGGACGTCCAGTTCTTGCTTTGTTAACGAGTAGATTTGTCTCCCGATATTTTGAAATTATATTATGAATAGTGGATTTACTCACATTTATCATTCTACTTATATTTCTTATAGAATTCCCACTATTCCAGTGATGGATAATAATTTTTCTTATATCTAATGCTATCTCACATTTTTTCCGACCCATACTAAAAGTTTGGTTGAAATCACCTTAAAATAAACTTCTCCAATTTCAGATCTCTTACATAGTACATTTTAAATGACAATTCTGCCAAATTATGGCTATTTCATGGACTTTTTCCTCTATGTCCCAATACTTTTTTGAGCGTGATTTTTCACTTTGAACACAAGATGTGTGGCATTTCTTATTTATTTCATATTATTTTTCTTGAATTTTTAGATTAAAAACTTTGTTTTAGTTCTATATAGTGACTGTAGTGAAAACAGTATTAATTTCAGTGTATTATTTATTTATTTTTCAATAAATGATTGCCAATTTGTTGTGTCCCAATATTTTTTTGATTGACTGTAAATAAAATTCCATTGTCTTAATTAAGTTTTTCTTAACCCCGGATATAAGGTCAGGTTTTCCAAGTCTGCTGAAGTGACCATACAACGAGGTCTGACTGTATTTAAATTAAAAGCTTAACCTGTTGTGTGCCAAAAGTGAGAAAAAAATATTATTGTCAAGCTGGCTAATTACATAATTAAGCCCAATTAATATGCAAAATTAAAGTTATCATATTGTGCTTAATTTTCATTGAAATATTTTGAAATTTTTTTGTTTTCCTCCTAACAGTATAAACATTTTTTCAAATTTTATTTTTTTCAGAAGTTTTTGTTTTGTATATGAGATTATGGAAAAAACAATTTTTTTTTATATGAAGATTTAGACATCCAAACAATTGCTATTTTTGGATAGTGGCTGATTCTCTGAATAACATAAACCACAAAGAAAATCAGATCATATTTAAAAAAACTTCAATAAACCAATTAATATGCAAATTTTTATTAATAAAAATTCATTAAGATATATTGTGTAATTAGTTCAAAATTTACATAAATTTATTGAAATATTGTTGTTGTTAATAATTTATATTTATTAATATGGTTTTTCTTCATTTCAGTAATTTTTAATTTAATATTTTATAAATTTTTGAATTTATATCAAAAACCTAATGTAAAGAAAAATCATTTCCTCTCAATCATAAACTGCTATATTCTTTTAATTTGCTCCAATTGGATATTAAACAAGATGGTTTGTCTCTGCAGAAAACCAATATCACATTCAGTGGGATTAAGTAGGCTTGGCAGGAAAAGCATGGGAAATGGAGTGACAGCCATAAAACAATAAAAGTGTTATGCCCATTTTTATGGCAGATGTTTGTTTACATTCATATTTTTTCATTTTTTGACAAAAAAAAACACTGGAAATGATATAAAATATCAATGCATATTTTTGTATTATTTGTAATATATTTTTTAAAGATTGACATTTTATAGTGTATCCAAAAAGAATTAATATTTGAGATTTTTTGCAAAAATTAACTTTGTTCCAATTATATGATGATATAATGTGAATAGAGAAGGAACAAGAGAAAAAAAGATAATTGTGCAAAGCTGCGAATTTTAACAAAAATCAATAATACTAAATTACAAACTAAACCTAACGGTTCTAACGACTCTGTAATCCAGAATTCGGCCTGAGCTCAGGTCTTTAACTAAACTTTAACTTAAAAATAATTAACTACAAAACAATCTAACAACAACTATCGTTAACCGGCAAAAACAAAACTGGAAACTTACAACTAGAAGTAACGAATAACTGTTAGATTGAAAACAACCAAACGGTGTTAGAAACTTATACTAGTAATTGGAATAAATTCTCAAACAAGTTATAACAAAAAAATATAAATTTATTAGACTCACAAACACTTACAAAAGTGTTAATAAGTGCTTTATTGAAACTATAATAAAGCAACAATCAATCAACAAAACTGGTTTAATCCAACTCAAATATCAACAATCAATTATTCACAAAAAAAAAAAATTTAAATACTACTTAACTCTATTACCTCCACCACGATACAAACTTCAAACAATCGTCGATCTTTACAAGAAACTCAAATGTCACTTCACCAACTTATGTTGATACACCTTGCTGTGTTACCGTTTTCGTAGGCTTTTATATCCAAGTGACTTACAGTCCCATGTAGCTTTATTTACATAAATATGTAAATGAAGCTGATTAAATTGTGAAGAGGATGACAAGTATTCTATTACTACTTCTGTTACTAATTAAATTGTAAAGAGGATGACACTTATTCATATATATCATCCTCTTTACAATTTAATTATATACCGAACAAAACATTAATACGGATCATTCTTACATTCTCATATCAGACCAATGGTAAAATTAGTTAGATTAGATGATGACATCATTACCCGGGACAGCTCTTCGGAGGATGGTTCCCGATTCCGTATTATGTGATTGTTAACTACAACGAAGAAGGTGGAAGTAAGTCAACTCGTAAAATAAAAAATTAATACGTAAGGTGGAAGTAAGTTAACTCGTAAACTAAAGTATAATACGTTAGATATTAAGAAAATAACGATAAATGATAGTGCATAATAAAATAAAATAGGACAGGTCAGAGTTAACTTCCTCACAATTGTACAAAAGATATTTAAAGAAATTTTCATAAAAGCTGTATAAAATAAAAATTTCAGCTGAAAATTATAAGAACCATCATTATAGATTAGAATTTGTTTAGAATCATTATAGATTAGTATTTTCAATAATATAAATAAACTGCAAAAATTGCATTAACATGAATAGGACCCACAAAATTGCAGTTTAAAAATTTACTGGTTTGCCCGTCATTGACATGATATCGCATCAATAGCCCTGGCAACCTTGGATGTGTTATTAGTCGTCATCATAATAGGTTAAATCATGAAGACAATTAAGATATGTCATATTTGTTAATTTGTCAAGCATTGGCACCTTACATCAATAATACTTTATAGTTTTTATTTAAATAGTTTTTTCTTAAATAATCCTTAATTTTCAATAGTTTCTAATTTTCACTAATAAGTAAGTATAAAAATTTATTTTCAATATGTTTATCAAATCATTTAGAAACATTTCAAATTAAGTTTCTAATTAGAAACTTAATTTGAAAATAGAAACTTAGACACCGAAGAAAGCCGTAATTTTTAAGTTTTGTTTAACATTTCAAATATAGACAGAAGCCCTGAACTCCAAGTTTGCTAGGAAAGGCTGCCAAGACCAGAGCTCTTAGTTTATATATATATTTTTATAACAATGTGACATTTGAGATTGGACACCTAAACCTGGTTTGCATGTTTACTTGATATTTGGCTCAGGAGTTAGCAATGACAATGATCAGATTATCTTAGCCCATATATGGATGTCGTCTGTCTGTTGCAAGTTCCGTGACAAAATCTTCTAAATATAATAATGATTGGTAGAATTTGGAAATCAGTGAATAGTCCTTCAACCACAATGTACTAACAGAATTCTACAATGATAGTTCCATAGTAAATAATAATAATACAAACACTTTAAAACTATGATGATGACAGTTAGATGATGATAAATGAGGACAGAAGAATTCTGATGAAGAGGATGGTGAATTCTCTGTCTGAGCTGAAGAACAGATGGCTTTATATATATGAGTCAGTGCTTTAGGCATAATCTGGATATGTGGATGATTTGCATAACATTAAGATGAATATTGATGAATTTACATATATTTATGAAGAACTGATGTGATAGCCAGGTGATGTATCTGTTCCCATTTGACAACTGATTCAAAAATGAGATGATGTCCAACTCTAGGTAACTTGTTAGAAATGAAGAATGATGAAAATGATGTAAGTTGATTAGTAAATAAACATTTTTCTAAATTGTTAGTTGTTTTAATTCATTTCGAGATTGCTAATGGCCAAAATCTCACAACGAAATATAGTATATTAATTTTTAATTAAAAAACATACATATAAACATATTATTAACATTGTCCTTTTTTCTTTTGTTCTATTATGGAAATTTATGGAATCAAATTTTTAATTTTGTCCTATAACATTAAATGATCCATCATTTTAAGAGGTTTCTCAGGCTAATTTTAAAAGTATACAGAATATATGCATTGTTCAATAAGTTTTCTATAAAAATAGCCTCAAGAAGACATTACTCGTCCATTGAAATTTTACTAAAATTGTTGTTTTTGTGTATTTCCAATATGGCAGTTTTGCTTTGTTTAATGGATATACTCTCTATTACATACTGTTATTGAATGATGGTTGTATTATCATTGCTGTTAAAGAAAATATCAAACCATTAAATAATACCTAAATGATTCTATTATAGGTGCAAAATTTGAAGTTTGTATTATATATTTTGAAATTAAAATTATATTAACTTTTGCATATATATATTCAAGCAGAATTAGCTAGAAGTAGATACTTGAGACCATAACATCTTAATCTTATACTAACAAAAGCATATTTCAGATAATTACCTAAAATGTGCTTTTGTTAGGACACATGCACACGCAAGAAAAATATAAGTTTGGTTTGATCTACATATGTTGAATCTATATAAGTCTGGGATTGCATATAATGTATAAGTAATTCATACATTATATAGGTTAATTTTGATTAAGAACTGTGCTCAAACCTTGATCTTTCAAGAAGGTAAGTAACTATTTTAGCATTCAATTTATAACTATTTTTAGTGTTACATCATTGTGACACACTAGTATTGTATAACATATGCTCCTACATACATATTTTTTGACTTACATAGAGTTTTGCTGAACAATCCACATACATAAATTGGGGACTGTCTGTATTTTTGAATGACAGAAATTTTTTGCTGTACTTTATAAGATGTTTCAAGATATCTGTTTGTATATTTATTGAATAGGCTCTCTAATATTTGCTTGTTAGTGCTTATCATTTACAAAACTTGTTTGATTTCTTCATGAAAATTTGTAATTTTTATTCATCTATATTTTACAGTAAAACATGAATCATTTTTCAGAGATATCAGACATTATAAGATTACTGTCAAAAATATCCTTAAATGGTGATTTTATACAAGTTTGTTTATACTTAACAGAAAACTATTTAATGTATATAGACGTTTGTTATATAAAATATCTGTTCACTGAGTTTTCAAGATAAAATAGAAAAAGAGAGAGAATTCATCTGGGTTAAAAAAAATCATTTATAAATTTTTTTGCAAAAAGATGTAGATATTTAGTAAACTTTAGGAGTTATTTTATAAAAGGGGCAATCAAAATTTAGCCACCAAGCTTACCATACAAAAGAAAAGAAAAGAAAAAAAAAAGATCTTTCAATAGATAAACAAGTTGCATGTAATGAAGAAGTTAAATTGTATGATAAGAATATAACTTGTGATGTAAATTAAGAAATATACAGATTTTAGGAGTGTTATTTAGGGTATCACCATGTGTAAGATGGGTTTATACATTGTGGAAAAAAGTAAAATAAAATATAATAATAATAAAAATAATATAAAATAATATAAAATAAAATATGCATATATAATACTGACAATAATATACACAATAAAAATAAAAAAAAGTGTTGAAAGAGACTGAAAGTTTGATTTAGTGTGCGTCTTTTCATCAGGTGTCCAGTCTGAGATGAGACGAGATATACTGTATTGTCCATCAATACAGCATGATTAGGCATTTGATAAGCTACTGGGATCACTTTTATTAATGACATGATTATTTTTAATTTGGGTAAGAATAGGAATAACTTTGGCAGTTTGTGTGGAAAGGTCTGGAATAGCATTTTGGATATGTGTTTCCACCATTTGATGGAAAAGTCATGCTCTAGAGCAGTGCTGTCCAATTATAATGAACCTGATGGCCATAGCCGTATTTACTAGAGATATGGAAGGCCGCAGTTACAAAAAAAGGCAGAGGGGCTTTTGTACTTGATACGCTATTGTCTCAACAAACAGAATGCGTAAATATAATGCTTTTTGGAAACCAATTTTATTTCCAGATTAACAAACCTTATTACAAAATTATATTTACCAGATTGCATCTAATAAACATGTTAACAAAAAGTTATAAAATATGAACAGTTAAAAAATGTAAAAAAGTATGTATGTACCTATTTAATGTGATAAATGAGGGCGGGCAGCAGCATTTACAAGGGCTGGATATTTACATCCATTCCTGTTGTAGCTATCTGCAGAATATGTAAAAGAAAAGAATCTCCAAGGCAGGTTCCAAATCGATTCAAAACTATCTTCGTGTTAGAAAATGCACCTTCACAGAAATTAATACTACCAAATGTTGATATTACTTTCCGATCAAAATCACAAAAGTTAGGAAAATATTCGTTAAACAAAGCAGTTTACCATGTAATTTGATATAAAAAAAGTCATTTTCCCATCGCTACTAATATACTTGATTTTCATTTTCTATTTTACATTTTTTCTCATTCATTTCACAAATGCAATGAACTCACAGTAAAATAAAAATTAAATTAAAATGTAAAATAAAATTAAATTAAACATTTAAATAAAATTAAAACAGAATCTCACAACAGGTCATCAATCACTGAAATGGTGTGTATTAAAAACCAAAAAATAAGTAAAATAAAGTCAAATTCAAAACTTTAAACTGAAATAGCTAAAACTAAAATTGACATGACTATTGTCATTGACTTATAAAAGATGCGTCATTGATAGTGTTGATAATTAAAAATTACTAATAATTAAGAAAGTCATCGATAGATTGTTGATCATTAAATAATTACTAATAATTAAGAACGTTAATTGAGTTAATATAATTCAATTTTAGGATTCTTTTTATTAATCTTTGTTAATATAATTCAATTTTAAGATTCTTTTTATTAATCTCTTAAAAAAGGTTAAATAAAAAGTGAAAAAAACATTAAAAAGTAATATTATATCACAAATTGTGAAAGTCTCGTGGGCTACATAAAATGGCTTGATGGGCTGTCTTTTGGACAATCCTGCTCTAGAGCAGGGGTGGGCAAACTTTTGGGAGAAAGGGCCATATCGCATCAATGAAATATAGCTTAGGGCCGCATCCAGGGTCCAGCATGTAGTGAAAAATTTTTTCAAGGTGCTGGGCCTGGCCTAATAATCCCTATCTTTCACTATATGGTCTCCTCTGCAGGTGTGGGCATAGCACGTGGTTGGGATTGATTCTGCCCTTTAGTAATCTGTCTGATTGGAAAAGGGCATAAAACAAAATAGCAAAAAAACTCCCAAAATCCCTCCTTCATCTAATAACTGTCTGAGATGATATAATTCTCTTAGAAAATTATGTAGCCAAAATAGAAAGATCCTGAACTTTTTCTAAGGACTGCATTTGTTGAGTAAGATATCATAAAAGATGACGTTAAAATTAAGCCAATTTTCTTAGTAGATCAGCTTTTATTGGCCATTATATGATCATAGGTTTGAATAATGCTGGCAGTCCAAAAAAAGTAAAACACCATTTTCGGGGAAGCTCGGCAGGGAAGAAATTATTTTAAATCATTTATTAAAATTATAATTTAATCATTTAAATTTGAAACAACAATTAAAAATCTGTTTAGGAAATTACACAAATATTAAATACAAACACCATGAAATTACGAAAGGTATTGAGGATTGACAAACCAAATGATATTATTTGATTTTGAATGTATTTTGCATCCGATTTCTTATACAATGACGTTTACTCTGGTTAACAGTTAATAAAATCTATTTTTGTAAAAAATATGACACTGTAATGATATCTACAGTTTACCATATGAATTAACATTTATTACTTTTTTAGAAATTACATAAACTATATTGCTATTGTTAAGATATGGAACAGGATTTGATATTTTTTTATATTCATTTTATTTATCGATAAAATTTTTGGTATTATGGCTATTAGTTACGAGGGTCATTGTTTGCTCACCCCTGCTCTAGAGCATAGAGACTGAAGCTGGTTGTTGTGTTTCATCCCCTTAAGTCAGCTTGATGCTCAGCCAGTGGATTTTCAGATCTCTTAATAATCTATTCAACATAAAGTTTATCTTTGTTCAAAGAATTGTTCAGAGTAACTGGAAGATAGTGCTATTTTGCTAACTGACAATGAAATAAGAATAGTTATTAACCAAGGAATAAAATTTGATATACCCATGTGTGTTACTTAATATCTTAAAAAATGAAAAGAAAAGAGTGCTATGTAAAAAGTCTCCAAAGAATCCAATTTCATGTGATTGCACATTGCATACAAATCAAAATCATAAATATTAAACCAAGGATAAATGAAAGGATACTGAGTGACAAAAACCAAATGTCTATCAATTCCTGCTAAAAACAAATTTTTTGAACAAAAATGAACTTCAGATCTCTTGATGTATATCTGATAGAAAAACCTGCCTTTTTGAGCACCAAGTTGACCTAAGAAGGAAAAATGCAAACTAACCTCAGTCTCCATGTTCTAGAACAGGACATTTACATTAAATGGCTGGAGCCATATATCAGGTGTGTAAATATGAAACCGGAATTTTTTAGTAAAAAACACACGTTCATCGTATGATAATGGTTAAGAATATTTTATTCAAAGTATTACCCATTATTAGTTATACATTTTCCCCATCTTTCTGGCAATGTGTGGACGCCACGCCAAGAAAACTGTTCTTCTTTTGAGGTAACCAAAATAATAATAAAAAAATGGGGGTATCAATACTTTTGTCCACCACTGTATATAAAACATTCGTTTCTATTGGTTGATGCTTCCTTCACGGCTTGCCGAACCGTATTATTCGCGCGTGCTGATTGGTCAAAGTTCAACATTTTCAACTCCTTTCGCGCGGCTACGCGAGTTAACTCGAGCAGCCACCCAGGAAAAGCTAGTCCAAGACACACTGTACGCGCGTAACCGCGTGAAGTTGCTTTCTTTTGCTTCGCTTCGCGTCGTGTTCAGTGTCACGGCCTTTAAACCTGAGCGAGACCGCGATCTACGACCAACTCAGCGATAATTCCAGTTTCCTTCAAGTGCCAACCAAGCCAACCAACTTGCACATCAACTGTTTCTACCTATTGGACTAAAGACTGTTTACCTTATAGTCTAAAGACTGTGTTTAGTTGTCGTCAATAAATTGTGAATTTTCTTATCCATTTGAAGATTTTGAAGATATTTTACAGGTATCTCTCTCATTTTGTAGGAAGTTTTCGATGCCGATTTTAGATAAGAATTTCTCTGATCAATAAAAGAAGCAGTTGAATTTACTTCATCGTTGTCTCTGTCTGTGCTGACCATTGAGCTCTAAATATAACTGGAGATAGCACTTCCTATATCTGATCGCTCTTGAAAATGAGTCCAAGCTTTGCGACTAGTTTAGTCTAGCTTGTAGGGCAAGCGTGCTATAAAGAAAGCTGAAGGAGTGTTAGAAACCATGGTTATTTCGTATTCAGCGATAGTTTTACAAACCGTTACGTTAAAAATAATGCAGACACTAATTTTCACAGGTGAAATACATTTTGAAGTTTAAACAACACAGAAATAGTGTACCTAAAGAAATTCTCAGAAATAAAAATGTTGAGATTTTGAATGTATTATTTACTTGAAGTTTAAACAATACAGAAATAGTGTACCTAAAGAAATCCTCAGAAATAAAAATGTTGAGATTTTGAATGTGTTATTTACTTTTTTTATAAAATTTGAAATAATTCTATTTATCTTAAGTACGAACTATTTGCTCTTTCTTTCAGTATCCTTTTATTAGACCTGAAATTTTGACAAAATGAATAGCTACATCAGACGGGAAAAATGGAAATCAACAAGATACAACTTTTTATGCAATGATCATTTTAGGAAGAAATTTTTATTAGACCTGAAATTTTGACAAAATGAATAGCTACATCAGACGGGAAAAATGGAAACCAACAAGATACAACTTTTTATGCAATGATCATTTTAGGAAGAAATATTATGAAACATGGTTAGGATCTGAAAACTGTTGCTGTGCCAGAACCGTTTAATTATCCTGAAAAACTAGATAAAACAGAAAAGCAGAGTACTAAAACATATTATTACAACAAAAGTCACCAAGAAAAGTAACAACTATGTAGGATTATATCCATTGTTTCAGAAAAAAGTAAAAACATTACAAACTCTTTGTCTATGTTGATAATTTAACCAATGATATTAAATAATATGTGCTTATTTACTGCAAAAAATTAAAACTGATATTCAAATGTTCAACATGTTCAACAGATGCTTCAGCATCATATACCAGTTTAAATGACAACAACATAGCCACACTTGCATGTGAAATGAATGCTTTGTCACCAGAAAAGAAGCTTTAAAGAAATGTGAAGACTCTTTAACAAAGACTGCAGTGCAGAAATACCAAGCTTTTCCACAATGAAAGAATTAAAGAACTGGAACAATGAGGAAATATAACAGAGAGATGAAATTGTAGTAAATTGCAACATTATTTTGGGTGATTTTTTACTAGAACTACTTAAAAATGAAACAAGTAACAAGGATGTAAAAAAGCATTGTGCCACATATAGTGAAACCATCCAACAATTTTCTTTATTTTTATTCTGCAAGAAGTTATAAATATACTCAGACTTCAAATTGCTTCACCCAAAAAGACATAGCTTCACCCAAAAAGACATTTTGCCTTTCGATGGCCAATGAACACTGAACACTGAATGAACACTGATTCTCCAATTTATTGTCTATATGAACTGTAGGATCTCGGACAGACTTTTTTTTTCTTGTAATGGAATCCGAAACTGCAACGTCACACACTCGCAGGTAAAAGACATAGCTTCACCCAAAAAGACATTTTGCCTTTCGATGGCCAATGAACACTGATACGCATTCTCCGATTTATTGTCTATATGAACTGTAGGATCTCGGACAGACTTTTTTTTTCTTGTAATGGAATCCGAAACTGCAACGTCACACACTCGCAGGTGTCAAGTAATATATAACACAAACAATAGAATCTGACTTTGTTCGCAGAATTTATAATAATAATCGTCTAGAAAATCATCTTTAAGACTAAAAACTAGTGAACTGTTGCACATCTATTTTTAATTAATTAAATAATTTGTTTTCATTACTATATGTTAATTATCATTTACTTAAATATATTTTTATATGGTTATAATTTTATTAATTTTAATAATGATATTGTCGGATTTGAATTGATTATGATAAAAAAATAGCGATTAACAACTGAGCTAACGAAAAAAATTTATATATATTCAGATACATATTAGTATAAAAAAATATATTTAAAATTTTTAATAAATTACTATATAAAAATTCAATTAATGTAATAATTCATTATTTTATGGTTAATTTTTCATTTCAGGTGCAAGATTCCATTATCAATATTATGACAAAGCATGGGGTGAAATTTATCAATCTATTCAAAAATTAGATGAAATGGTAACTATTTTAATTTTATTCAAATCTCTTATTTTTATATTTATATAGAACAAACATATATAAGACAAAAAAAAAACACTTCTGAATAGAGAATAAGATTTAAATATAGTCAGATATTTTTAAAGACACATTAGCAGATTTTTTGATGTTAGGATCTGAAAAAGCAGATCTGAATTTCAGTCACTTAAAAAAAAATTTGAATTTTAGATAAATGCAATTGAATAGTAAGTGTTAGAGTTGAACATCATTGGCTATATCTATATCAGTTGATTTATGATTGTTCCTTCACAGTAATAATTATAGCTGTAATTTAATATTCTATTATTTCATCTATCTTGTCAGAGAAATAGAAAGTTAAATTTGTGGAAATTTACTGCATTATAATATAGATTATCTAAAACAGTACTGTCCAATTATAATGAACCCGAGGGCCATAGCCGTGTTTACTAGAGATATAGAGGGCTGCAGTTACAAAAAAGGGGTGGGGCTTTGATACTTGATACGCTATTGTCTCAACAAACGGGACACATAAATATAACGATTTTTGAAAACCAACATTATTTCCAGATTGACAAACCTTATTACAAAATTATATTTACCAGATTGCATCCAATAAACATGTTAACAAAAAGTTATAAAATATAAACAGTTAAAAAATATAAAAATGGTATGTATGTACCTATTTAATGTGATAAATGAGAGTGGGCAGCAGCATTTACAAGAGCTGGATATTTACATCCATTTCTGTTGTAGCTATCCACAGAATATGTAAAAGAGAATAATCTCTAAGGCAGGTCCCAAATCGATTCTTAACTGTCTTCATGTTAGAAAATGCACTTTCACACAAATAAGTACTACCAAACGTTGACATTCCTTTCCAACCAAAATCACAAGTTAGGAAAACGTTTGTTAAACAAAACAGTTTACTATGTGATTTGTTATGAAAAAATCATTTTCCCACCACTACTAATATACTCAATTTTCATTTTCTATTTTACATATTTTTTTTTGTTCATTTTACAAATGCACCAAACTCAAGGTAAAATAAAAATTAAATTTAGTTTATTTTATTTTACGTTTTAATTTACACAGTAAAATAAAATTAAAACAGAATCTCACAACAACAGTCACACAATCACTGAAATGGAGAATGTTAGAAATCAAAAATTAATTCTAAAAACAATCACAATTCAAACTATAAATAGAAACCAAAAAATAACTAAAATACGGTCACAATTCAAAACTTTAAACCGGAAAAGCTAAAACTAAAATTGATGTGATTGAAAGTCTTATAAAAATGTGATGCCATTGATAACTTCTTGATTGTTAAATAATTACTAATAATTAAGAAAAATTAATTGAATTAATATAATTAAATTTTAGGATTCTTTTTATTACTCTCTTAAAAAATAGTAATAAATAAAAGTGAAAAAAAACATTAAAAAGTAAAATTAAATCACAAATCGTGAAAGCCTCGCAGGTCACACAAAATGACTTAGTGGGCCACTTTTTGGACAGCCCTGATCTAAAATATCCTGAAATTGTGACCTTGGGATAGGCAATGACTTACTATTTATGTTGTGATTGTGAAAGATGATGCATTACTGTGCATGCAATCATGACATACTTTCATAATTCGATAGTAAAGCATTTTCAATACAAGGTGTCTGACTACTAATTTTCTGTTGCTTTGTTCGTATAAAAAAAGATATTGAATTTTTTTCATCTCTCTTTAATTCTGCCATATCACGTATTCCAAAATTCAAGGCATTCTTGATCCCAAACATTTCAGATTAGGGATACTCTAACTGTATATATTAGTACAATTAAGTTTTATTGTTTAGGTTATTTAAATTATATGCAAATTGGCAGGGAGAAGAAAAGTTAATTAATGTTGAATTTATTTTCTGTGTTTAATTGATAATTTAAAATCAATAATAATAATACAAAATAGTCTTTTATTAATGCTAATATTATAATAAGTATAGCCCAGGGATGAGCAAAATTTTATAATGTGGCCCACAATCCAATTTCAATATATATAATGAAAATTTTTAATAAGATTTATATATATATATATATATATAGTATTACTAATTCAATGAATACTTTTGAGCCTAACTAACCAATCATAAATCCACATTTAACACATTTAATTAAATTAAACCTAATTTAAACAAAGTTACTGTGTTGGAATTTTTATTGCTTTGGTTCAATAACAAAATGGAAATATAAAATATAAGCACTTTGTAAATAAATATGTTTATGATGTAACCTACAAATATTTCTTCTTAATTTGACCTGCATTTCAATAAAGATTACTCATCTCCAATATACCCTTTTACAGATGAATTAATGAAAAGAAGTAGAATTTTAATGTTGATTGTCCTTTATTTTTGAATTGTATATAAAATAACAAGATGCAATAACAATAATACAGTAGTGTGTGAAATAATATTGATATACAGATTTATTTACATTCATTACAATGTTAATTATATGTTAATGTAGAAACTGAGACATATCTGTGTCCACTAACTAGTTATGGACCATTCAAATATTCCCATTTTTATCAAAATAATCTGTTGGTCCAGAATATTTTGTTTTTTCTGAAATTGTATACAAGAAAACTTTATATTTTATTAAATATCCTATTTCAGATGAATATTTAATTTTATGATTTTTGCACTATATATAATACAAAAATCTTAGTTATTTTTTTCAAAGTATTTGTGATTGTATAGTGATATTTTAATTTTTCAACTGATTTCACACTATATTTAACAAATTATTTTTTCTAACATATGTTTAGTATTGGTAAAGAGAGATAATATTTAGCCTATTTGGATCTATCTAATTTTTTAAAGATTTAATTGCTTTATTTCTATTTTCATTTTGTAAATATATTTGAAATAATGAATTTTAAAGACAAACTTATCAACCAACATTGTTGATAAGGAGAGTGAAAAAAGATTGGAAAGAATAAATATTGAATTTATTCTCATATAAGATTCATTACCATAAATTTATTTGGAACTAATAACTTTATAGAAACTTAAAAATCTTTAAGTTTATCATAAAGAAAACAGATTTGATACAGAAGGTTCTCATATATGAGATGGTTATCAAAATTCCTGGGTACCATGTACTTCTCATAAAGTACCGAGCCTTATTGCTTAGAAAGTCATTTTAAGTTTTAAGTTTAATTCAAAGTTTGATCCCAATAAGTTATATATATCTATGCAATTTATGTAACAGATAGTCAGATATTCACCTATGTTCTGATTATTATAATGAAATCAAGGTAAATAATTACATACAAAGAAAGAACAGAATATTACAACAGCAGAAATTAATGGAATGGCATCAACATCCTCTAGTCTGCTGATTCTTGACCACTCTAAATACAGGTGCTTCCCTACTTATATAATCCATTCTTAGCATATTTGCTAGAAATACTCTGTAAATTTTTTGTTTTATTAATCAGCCGATTGCTGTATGGTAAAGTAATCACTTACTACTTGGAAGATCCAGGATCAAATCTGATGACTTTCTAATTTGATAAAGTCCAGTCTTTCATTAATTATTATCATTATCAGTCATTTTCAACCTACAGGAGTTAAAAATAAAAAATTTTGCATCTGTTATGATTTATCAAATTGGACAGCATTAGGAATATTCTTTGGCTACAGCAGCTTCTAATTATATTAGCACTTTTGATGACACAAATCTTGGAATTTCAGTTTTTACAACACAATAATCATAAATTTATCTAAATATGCAAATTTTCAATAAATTGTGATATTTTCATTATTTTAAGATATCTTCCTTAAAGAGATATATGTAATCTGATTTCTCTGATATGTAATCTGATTTCATATTTTGGCATATTTAATCCAGCTAAAAAATTAAAATTTGTTGTAATGGAAAAATTATTACTTCAATTTTCTATACTTTTTCCTTTTATAAAATTTATCTTAAAAAAATTAATGAACCTATTTTATTTTGATTTGTGCATGTTCTACTGAATTGTAGCATCCACCTCCATCTAACACTATTTTATCTTCTACACTAATATTTAATAAATAGAAAGCAAAGGATGTTTATGTTAAACATTAATTTGCCATATTAAACCATCAATTAGGAAGAACATCATGCCCACTTCACTTTAAGCTTTTGAGCTATTTTAGCATCAAATATTTGCTTTAATTCATATGATAAAAGTGCAATAATGTCTATTATGTAAGTAATAAAATTAAATGTTTTATATTTTTGCATCTAATGTCAACATATTGAAGGTCTGATCTTCAAAATAATGGTGGGACTTGAAGGACAAGCAGATTTGGTTTTATTTTTACTGCTGTTTACAATACTATAGCCATGTTACAAAACAACACTTAGAAACCTTTAGAATTTATTATTATATAAAATTGAAAATCAAAATTATTTTTATTTTTATTTTACCAAAATATTAAATAGAACTGTGTTCAAGTGAATATTTTTAGCAGAAATGATGGATTATGAATTTTTTTTCAAATTTGTTATCAATTAAATAAAATAAAAATGCTACTATCCATTAATTTTTCACCTCCTGCTAATTTGTATATTAAATAAAAAATTTTGAAAAATATACAACAAAATTTTCATTTAACAACGATAGATGATCCTCACTATAATATAGTAAAAGTTTCATGTTAGAGTAATGATAAATAAAAATAGAGTATCAAATTACAAGCAAAATTACAACAGCAGCATCAAAATGTTAAATTAAACAAAATAGTTATATTCTGAAATTAATTTAAAAGTTTATAAGAATTTAATGAAATTCATTTTTATTTAAATAATTATTATACCATATAATCAGTTGCCACAATAATTAATAGATTTAAATTTTTTTTTTACTGTTTATATAATATCCCTAGTCAATCTTTATTTTAGTAGATGCAATTATTATATGTACTGCACCCTTTAAAAATTAAGTTTGATGGATTAAAATTTATATTTATCAGTATATAAATAATTGCCACATATTACCAGTATATTAGTACACACATTACATATACAGTTTGTATAAATCATGTAATGTGTATATTTAATGCATTATGTATTAATACTATGATAATATAAGTGTATTTAGATCCTATATATAAATCTATTAACTAGCATCTAATACAGGAATATACAAAATTTTATATTGTTTTGTGAAATTTTAACGTTCCAGAAGGGGTTAGAAGAAAATGATTTCTGATATAATCATACTTTTAAAGATATTATTACAATATATATAAAACATATAATTTTTAATGTTTTTTTTATACATACCGTATTACTTCGAATTTAAGTCGCAGTAGGATTTTAAAATTGGAAAATTGGAAAAAAAGATAATAAGATGTTATAATAATTGCTTTGAATTTAAGCTGCACCCAAATTTTGTCTTCAAAATTTGAATAAAAAGTGCAGCTTAATTTTGAAGTAATATGGTATATATTTTTTGAGCATTTTTCTGCAATTGTCTAGGTTATGGTGCAAACTTTATTGGGATATAAAATGTGATTTTATAGAAAAATTCTTTAAACAGTTACTATCAAAATCACTTGATAAATATTAATTCTAATATTTAAATGTAAATATAATATGTAATATAACCAAGTCATTTAGAATATCAAATATAGAATTTTATATAACTTGAAACCTGAATATAAATTTAATTAATCAATAAAATATTTTTAAATTTATGAAGGGTATGAATATAATAGAAGAATTATCTCCTACTGGTTTTGTATCATATCTTAAGAAATTTGGTAATACCATATGTGGTCGCCATCCAATTGGAGTTTTATTAAATGTAAGTCGTAATTTATTATTCTTAAGAAAATATAAATTCATTAATTGATATCAATATATGTTAAATATATATTTCATTTTTTAGGCTGTTTATACGATACAGAAAACGGGAAATGGACACAAGATGTCATTAAAGTTCCTGAATTATGCTCAGTCCAGTCAGTGCCTGTCTATGAGTGATTCATCTGTGAGCTATGCTGCTGCATCTCTGAGGCTTGACTGATGATATATCATTATATATATATATATATATTATATGTAATCAATACCAACTGTGCATTTCAGAGGTGAATCCTACTGTCTTAATATGAATTAAACGAGAGGGAACATTTCGGGATCTTCAATATTATTACCTGTGAAATTTCAATGGATAATTAATTATTAATCATTGAAATTGGTTTAAAACAATGGCAAAAATAAATTTGTATACACTGGATAATGCTGTTTTAATCCAGAAATCATGTTATGTGTGGATGCCTGTTTGAGCAATATGCACTTTTGAAATAGAAAATGGAGGTATTTTGCCTTCTCATCTCCAGCCATCCAGTATTTCTAATGTGTTATTTTGCTGCCTTATAGCAGTAGGAGAACATTTTCTGTTTTTAATTAGGAGGAATATAGGAAAAAATTGCATACTAAAACATTTGCAAACTTTTACATATAGGAATCTGTGGCCTTTACCTGAGAATCCTCCTTTGGTATGTCTCAATTAGAAATGTTTTTCTTTCATGCAGTGAAAATAGCTGAATTTATGTATTTCAATTTGAAATACAAAGTTATGCTTCCTTAACAGCACAAGAAAATAAAACTTATTTAATTTGTTGTGTAGAATTAGTTTTTCTATCTTTGTATGAATTCGTCTAAAATGCTTGTTTATGAACTTTTTTTAATAAATTAATAGTTTAAAATCCCATAATCGATTCTATTGTACAGACTTCAATAGTTTGTCAGAGCATGTAATATTTTTTGACATTGAACCCTATGCCAATTTAATAAATGATTATAAATTATGTTTTAATGGATCTTTTAAACAAAAAAAATTTATATCAAATTTATTAGAATTTAAAAAAGATTTTATCACAGCATTTTCCAAGACATTAGATTTGATATTCACAAATTAATATATCTTGCACATAAATATTCTTACGATGACAAATCCACTTCTGCTAATTTATCAAACATACCTTTGTAACATTCTCTTTCTTTTTTTTTATATAGCTGAAGATGTTTTTCAGATAAATTTATATATTGTTCAATACTGATATCTGAAATGAAAAATACAATGTAAGTATGAAAATCATTTACTCTCTGATAATTGATTTAAGGAATTCTTGATATAATCTCACTGCTGAATGAGAGAAAAAAAATTAACAACATGAATTTTTATTGCTAAATCACACTTTTTATATCTGTATTATGTTTTTTACAAACTTTGCCTTATATTATAAAAATTTATTATATAAATTTATAATAATATATAACTATATAAATTTATAATAAATTTTTCATAAAATTTTATAATTATATCTGAAGATACAGAATTTACAAAATATCAAAATTTGAATGTAATAAGTTTTTTCCTCTCTCGAAATAAGATTATGTAATTTTTAAAAATTTCTGTAAAATTTTTTGCTTAAATCCATTTTATATTTTAGATTATACTAAAAATAGTTAGTTATTTAAAAAATGTTTATTATTTAAATAACAGGTGAACCCAATAACAATTTATAAACAACCTACAAATTACAAAATATATATTATCTTTATATTTATTCTTTTATATCTTACAAAAGAGGCACATGTGCATATGCATGTGTTTGTGTAGATTTGTGTACAAACAATATCATTTCAACAATAATACATATCTTAATCTGGAAATATATTTTAAGCAAAAATATATGTACAAGTACATTAGTTAATATCAGAAAATACTTGTTTCAACTACGTTTTTAAGACATGTTTTCCTTTAATAATAAATATGATAAAAAATTTCAAGAATTTTCATTAAATTCTAGCTAATATGTAAAAATGTGTTTTGAATATAACAGAGTCTTCTTGTGAAATAAATAATGCTTTTTTGACAATTTGTACATACATGAATACACTCATCCCTCGATTTACATGGTAGATATGTTCCTGGAAAAACCGTGTAAAATGAGACACAGAATTCATACAAAATAGAAATGTTCAATTAAACTGTAAAGCATGTAAATCGATCTAAAGAAGATAGAAAAGTTGAAGATATGTTCTTTATAACCATGTAAAATGAAATAATGATTAAAGAAAAAAAAGGAGGGATTGGTTCATTAATTTTTAGACACAACATTTAATGCTTATACTTTTTCAATTTATTTTTGAAAATGAAAACAAACGCTTATACTTTTTTAATTTATTTTTGAAAATGAAAACATAAACATTAATTAACACTGAATACGGTACAAAAAACCAAATTAACAATATTCCGTACAAATAAAAACACTGGTTGGGTTGCGCCACTGGTAGCTGAATGGGACTGAACTCAGCAGAAAGGAATATTTGTTACAGAATTTCTAGAAACAAGATGATTCTTAACTCGACAGTTATCGTACGATCTAGAATGTAGGAAAATTGTATAAATAGACGAGTTGCAAGCCTGAGTTGAGTTTAGTTGAACCGTAGACTTGGACAGTAAAAGTTAATAGTGAGCGATAAATTGTGAAAGCGACTTGACAGTAAAAGTTAATAGTGAGCAATAAATTGTGAAAGCGAAAGTGGATTAAGAAGAACTGAGTTATTCTGAATTAAAGACTTAATTATCTCATACAACAGTAATCTATCAGATTTTGTATTGAATTTAGTTATAGTGAAACAAGATAATTTTGTTTTGTGTGTAAATAAATTCGACTCTACGAAATATAGCTTTATTCACTCTTATTAATTTCTATGAACTCGTAAACCCACAAAACATGACAATATGATAGGCTACTCTTTTAATTTATAAATAGCATTATGCAAAACAATCAAAATAAAACCCAAAAATTTTTTGTTTTCATTTAAAAACCATGTAAAAGCAAAACTGTGTAAATTGAATACCATGCAAATCGAGGGATAGGTGTACTTACAATATACATGAATAACCTTATCCAGAAAATAAAATCTTATTTTTGTCAATCAATAAATTTAAAAGGAAGCAAGATTATAATGTCCCTACTACTTTTTAACAAACATTTTTATAAAATTTAATAAGAAGATTGTATGTTTAATGATAATACTGATGACACACTTAAAGTACAAATTATTACTTTGTAATTTAGTAAAGCACTATACAAAAAAATACTGGAAAATAATAGATGGATTATTTTCCAATATTTTTTTAAGATCACTACACTGACAGTCTGTGTTACTTATAACTTTTGAATCAATTGTTTAATAGGGAGATAAAAATAATGCAGTCAGGATCGTAGGTATTAACTCCCTATTATCAATTATTAAACATGCTATTTCAGAATAAGTAAAGCAGTTTCCATATAAGAATAATTATATTTTAAAAAGATTAACTTTATTGTCAATTATCAGTTCAATATTAGCATTATTACCTATAGCTTTTATAAAAATTCAATTTCAAACTAAATCAGTTATAGAAGTCCATAATTGCTTTTCTTCAATAAATTCCTTATATTATCTAGTCTAAATTGGTATAACGATATATTATAGATACTTGATTTGCATATTTTCAGTATTTCATTTTTACATCCTTGAAACTTGAAATTTAATCATAATAATGCATAAAATTTCAAGCTTTTATTCATAAATTAATATGGCTGTTTCTACATATACAAGGCTTTTAAATAATAAAATGTGAGATATTTAAATGCTCTGATGATGGTATTTCTAGAAAAATAATAATAATTAGTAGTTTCTCAAAATCATTTATAATATACTTTACCTGAAATTTTCACCTTATAATCATAGCAGGATTTAATGTAAATAAGAAACAAAGTCAAAACCAACAATTGGCTTTTAAAATAGGAAAAAAATCATTGTTCTCAATCATTTCTGAAGTTGAAAATACTAATGAATTTATTCATATTGAAAAATGGATGATTATAAAGAAAACTGTTTTTTTAATTGAAATAAAGTAAACTTTTCAGTAATTTGTATAGATAATTTGATATTTTAAAATCGTTTTTTTTTTTTATGTAAAATAATTACTGAATGATGACATTTTATTTAGAAAGTTGTCAATCACTTAACAATACTGAAAAATATGATCCCTAAAAAATTTTCAGTAAATCATTATTTAACACAGTCAATTCTTGTTATTTGCAGTAGTTATATTCTGTAAATTCTTCACGAATAATGAAGCATTTTGCCTATGGGAAATATAGAGTTAGATTCCTGCAAACCTTTTCTTTCCCACATTTTTCATCCTTGATTTATGTTTTTTTCTGTTTAAAGGTATCTTTGTAAGTACTGTAATATATATTACTTAATAATTACAGTATATGCAGTGTACAGTACTGTACACAGTATTATAATTACAATAATCGTAGTTAGTGTTTTAAAAATTAAATAATGTAGTAAATAAAATCTTATATTTGATGGGTAATTATTTGATGATGTACGATGATTGATGTGACAGCTGACACATTGTCTTCCTGAAATGTGTTGAAAAACTGCATCAGCTTTATCCGCTTCGCTTTTTGACTCAGATCTTCTAAAATATCGGCATAAGGAACAAATGCACAGGAAGTTAGACACCAAAATTGGGGCTGGGTTCAAGCATAGGGTCACATTCTTCTGTGGGACTTGTGGATGATATGAACAGGCTTTTGGCCTGGGGTCTGTGGAGTGAGCAAGTATAGATAATGAGACTTTTCTGGCAGAACAATACAGAGACTATGTTTGTAACAAACGACTTCCTTTATTAGAGAGAGAACATTGGTAGTAGCATTTACATTGGTAGCAGCATTTTCCCCACTCAGCAAAAGTTCACGAATAAGTGCAAAAGTGCCATGGAAATCAATTTTGTGGTTACAAATAAATTTTTGTGAATAATAAAAATCAGCTGCATTTCAGAATGTTTTGTGGCCACTTCTAAAATGGACAAATTGACACAATATCCAAATCTGACTAATGAGAAATCATATGTAAATTTAACCTGGAACTGGGGCAGATAATTTTCTATAAATTGATCTGCAATTTGTGAATGTTATTTGTCCATTTATTTATATAAATAACTATGAATACATTTAAATATCTCAACAGTAAAAAAAAATTTATTACATTAATCATTTTTGTATTTAACTCTTGTTTAAGTTATATGTGGTTGGAATAATCTAGCTCTAATCTAAATTAGTTTATTTAACTTATCTCAATATACTCACAGTTTTAGTTATTTCTACATTAAAACAATTACAAATATCTATTTATAAAAATTAGTATATTTTGAATTTGTTTAATGTTAAGTTGTGAAGAGGCCAAACATTTAGGATAGTATAGTATATTTTGTAAAATATACTAAGCTTTGCATAAAAGATTAATGCATTTTCATTATATAGTACTACTTAATATATAATGTAAATTTAATAAATAACAAATAATGTGGAGTATATTTCAAGAGCATACTTAATTAATATTATTATTGTAGACTGAAATATTATCTTATTGATACTTATCAGATTCAAGGAGTAACCTTAACAATATGTATTTCCTCACAAAATTAAGTTTGGGAATCCCTGATATAGATCATGATAATCTTTTTGGTTCCCATACCCTTTGGCTTTTAGTCTATTATCCGGTACCCTTATGCACATGCACAGAAAGTGTAGATGCCACAGAGGGGTGCCAATCTGGCAATTTCACTAGCTATCTTGAATCTTAACTGTGCATTTTGAGTTATTAGAATCTGCAGTAAGGAAAAAAGTCTTTGCAACTTCACTGGAATAGTCCAGAAATGTTGATAACTTTTTTGGAATATATTAATAGCATAATATTCTTATTTACCTGCTATTTACTATACCCTGGGATGGGTACACCCCAGGTTAGAAACCCTGATCTATATGATAATTTATTTTGTTTATTTTAATATAAATCTTTGTGAAAATGAAAAAAGGCTAAAAAAATTGTTTTCAAATTATAAAAATATGTATTTCAAAAAATATTTGATATATTTTATTATAGTGTGGCTATTTCTAAATAATTTAAAGGTTAATTTGATTTTTTTAATATTTAATAATTTTTTTTAAATCTTAGGGCAAATCCTAAGACAAAAGTATAACTTTGTTTAGAGATGAATCACAAGCTTCAGAGAAATTGAAATCAACTATTAAAATGATGAACTAAATTGCAATTATTATTTAAAAAAGAATAAAAAATTATGAAACTTTATAAAACTATAATTTTGAAATACATAAATTAAGATAAATTTATTTAATGGCAGCTTAATAATGAATTAGAAAGATATAAAAATCTTCACATTAATTCATCAAACTAATTAAATTTTTTATGAAAGTCTTACCTTTTGTATTTGAACACTGTTTTGCTTTCTGTAGTGTTTCTAGGCACTGATCATAATCATGTAAATTATAATAAGATATTCCTTTTCTATAAAGTGCTTTAACATTATCAGGTTTTAATCTAATAACTTCATTGCAGTATTGAATAACTTTTTCATATTTAACACTCTTCTGTTGAAGTAAACATGCTAAATGAAATAATTTTTTTAAATATTTATTCAATCTGATAGTGATTCACCTAATGCAGTAAAGATAAAATTCTTATGATCAATGAGAAGATAATGTAAGTCAACATTTAGAAAAGCAGGGAAAATGTCAATTTTAATATATCAAAACATATTTAATTATGCTCAATTTTATATATAATTTTTTGATTTATGATTCAATTTAATACTATATAGGTATGATTGGTTCTCTGAGTTCAGAGTTCTAATTTAACAAGTTCAGGATTGCAAGTTTTTTATCAAAAAAATCAAAAATATGTATATTAATTACAATAAATAAATGCTAAACATTCATAAAAAGGCATTTCAAACCACAAACATAGCTATACAACATAGTACAATTGAATTTGTAGTAGAAAATCTTCCTGCTACAGAAGAATGAGAACAGAATTCGTTTTTAACATTATATCTATGGGATATTGATTCTTGATTTAAGAGTTCTTACTTTATGAGCACTACAATTCATTTCTCAAATAAGTCAAGAACTATTTGTACTATAATCTTAAAAGAACATTTTTCCTGCTTTAAATAATTATTAAATTATGGATATACCTGGCACTTTTATTAATTTTAGTTATAGAATAAGCCAATATTAAAAATATCAGTTCAAAACCATTGCATTTATGTAGAAAAAAATGATGAATTATAGAATGCAATGAAATAAAAGATGATAGATTATCTAAATCATTTCTTTCCAAATTTTTTACGATGAGAAACTTTCATGACAGTTTTAATGAATATAAACTGTGATTGTAGAATTATAAAATTTTCACTGTCCAAAAACTTTTAGTGACTCATCAAAAATCAACTCACAACCCACAGTTCAGGAAATACTGATTTAGATCATCATCATATTTAAATTTATTGATAAACAATTGATATTCTAAATCAATTTCATTAATTAAAAGGAGCAAGTTATAACAATTTTATTAAATTAATCCTAATTAAAACTAGAAAAACTTTCCAAATAGATATCTAGAAGTTTCTACAAAAAATGCTAGAAAACAGAAAACATGAAAAAATGTATCATGATAACTTTATGAATATTAATTCTGAAATGTTGAAAATTTAAATTAATATATATAGCTTAGAGGATATAAATGAAATCAAGAATTTAAATTGAATTTGTTTAAGCAAGATTCAAATTATATGGTATTTCCATATTTTTTTATAAAATATTCAGTATTAAAAGTTAAAAACTAGCTATACTGAAGAAAAAATACAATAAAAGTGTTTCTTCAGTATAGCTAGTTTATAATTATTTCTTTATTCTATCTTAGATAGAATAAAAAAAAAAATAGGGCCATTTAAAAATCTTTTAATCAAGAAATTATTACAATAATTTATTGCTGCCAATTTACAAATTTCTTGTTTCCTTTTTCAATAAATACATACATACATACATATATAGTCAAATATTCTTTGTAATTTATTTATTTTTTAATATTAAATGCATATTACCCATCATTCCAATTGTTTGAGTATTTTGTGAACTATCCAGGGAAATTAATTTTCTGACTACTTGGATTAATCAGAAATTTAACTATAATTTAAAATACTTTTGTGTTTTCTGAAAAATTTATTAGTTTTGAATTTAAATAGCCACCTTCTTTGGAATTTCTCTAACTCCGTCTTCGTTCGGGGGGCATTCCGTGACCCCACATTACAAATTTTAGGGAGTCAGAGTTGGATCATTTGCCATCCAACTCTGCAACCATGCTGTTTAAGGGTGCATTTCCATCTGAGAGAAAAACTGTCGAAAGAGACTCTCGGGAGGGAATTTCGCAAATGGACACAACACTGAGAGCTACTCTCAAGAGTGTGTCCATTTGTGAAGTTCCCTCCCAAGAGTCTCTTGTGACAGTTTTTCTTTCAGATGGAAACACACCCTAAGATAGAATCTATATAACAAATCGAAAGCAACAAAAATTAGATGATAAATATATTATATAGAGCAAGCGTGTTTATGCAAGTAAGCCAATTTCAAATTTTATTAAATTTTTAAGAGGAAAAAAACTAATAATTATTACATATATTTTAATTATAACAACAAATGACAATTATATCATGTCTATGATTAGTCTACAACCAATATTAAGTATAACTCACAAAAATTGAAAAGTATATAACTTGATCTCTTCCATTGCAAATAATCTGTTAAGACATCTCTAAAAGAATTTTAATATACAACAGTCAATGATCAATGTTTAGTATGTTTGGCTTTAACAATCTGCAAACTGCTGTTAAGATAACAAATGTGCTGACATTTTAAATAATGAAAATATTACAACATTGCATAAAAAGTGCAATAATAATTTCTGGAAATTTATAACAGTTCAAAACATGATATAAAAGAACTAACATATTGCTGTTTCCTTTTTTTTTATTTTCATGACACAAAAATAAAAATCCTATATAATTCCAGTCTTTTATTTATGGAAGAAATCATTTATAATTTCCACTTTTCTCCAGGAACCGACTATCCTATTTATCAACTTCTTACATTCTTTTAGCTTCAAATTATTAAGTTTTGTGTATATTAAATAAAATTATATAAATTACATGTTTTTTTTTGATAATTAGATGTTAATAGTAAACATTTAAATATTTAACAGCACATATAACAGTTAAGCATAAATAAAACAGATTTTAGTAAAACAAAAATGTTTTTGGTACTTTACATATCATCTTCAGTTGAACTGAACAAAAGAACATAAGATAATTAGAATTACATAAGATTCGAAATTATAGAACTATCATTAATAATATACTGTATAATTAATTAAAATATATGAAATATACTGTATAATTAATTAAAATTTGACTGAAAATGTTCATACAGTTTTAGTTAAACGTTTTACATTATAATACTTAATATTATGGGGAATGAAACAATAATTCTGACTTAATATGTTAAAAAATGAAACCGGGTTCATCAAACAAGTTTTTTTACCACAAATTTCCATGCCATGCTTATTTCATCTGCCTGCCTAAGATTAATAATATTTTCAGTTTCGTTGGATTTTAAAATTTCAATCTTTTCTTTTATTGGTAGATCCCTCTGATCGATAAAGTACAAAAACATTTTTGTTTTATTAAAATCTGTTTTATTTATGCTTAACTGCCATGTGTGCTATTAAATATTTAAACTTTTGCTGATTGAAGATAAGAAGTTTTTTCTTTTTAGTATATGTAAGTTTGTTAATAGTAAATAGGCTTACTTTTGGAAGAGTAGATAATCGTACATCTAACTGCTGTTCTGAAATTTTTTCACCACCACTAAATTAAAAAAAAAATTTTTTTTAACTAGTTCATAAATACAATGCAATTTATAAATTAAAAATTTTAATAATACTGAAACAAATTTAATTCAGACTTCTATTTCATTCTTTCAGATAAAATTAATAATTTACTGCATTCAATTTTTCAATAATATGAATAAGAATATAAAGATACCTTGTTACTGGAATATTAGAAACTGTAGACTCAACAGAAAATGAATTATCAAAAAACATATTAATTGATTTCTCTTCTATGCTTTCTTTTATGGTATTGGAATCATCATCATCATCATTTCTTGATTCCTTATTTTCATTTCCTGATATTAAATTTTCATATGAATTATTATTGAGATAAGAGATAGTTTGAATTGATTCTGTTTTATTTGATTTATTATTGCTTTCAGTAAGGTCAGAATGAATTGTTTTCTCAGTAGATTTTCTAGAAATATTAATACTTTCATTTGAAATCAATTCTTGAATATCTTCAGATTTATTTTGAATATTTGATAAAGATAATTTTTCACAGTCAAAATGATTGTTAATATGTTTTTCATTATAATTTTCTTCAGAATAATTTTTATCAGACCCCTGAACAGAAGATAATGGACCTTCTGATAAAGTTGTTGAAACATCTTCACTTGATGTTTGCACAGAATCAGCATCATTTTTAATAATTTCAGAATGTACTTCTGATAATTCTGATAATAGTTTGTTTTCAATGCTATCATTTCCACTGCTTTCATTATGAACTGAAATTGCAGGTGGAGAAGATACAGGCATATTTTCCTTTTCTGTTGGTGATGATTTTGAAGCAGAATTTTGAAATATTTCTGAATTATTTGTAGAATTTAATTCAATTTTTTCTGATGCACTTATTATAGAATTATGATCAGAATGATGGGAAATTTCTTCTGCAATTGACATAAAATCAGAAGAATAATGAATTGATTCAACATCAGAAGGGAGCAGTGAATTATCTGGTTGTATTTCTGAAAATACAATTAAAAATTTTAAAATTACATTTTAATAATTATATTTTATGCTATATCAAATTAAATTATATTCATTAATTTCTTATTCCAAATTAGAAAAGCAAAATAAAAAGTAGAATTTATTAGATTCTTTTATACACCATATATAACAACAGATTAAAATTGGTTTTTAATATGTTATTTAAATAATTTTTTCTTTACAGATATGATGATTATTTGGTTAATCAATGAATTTCATCATGGAAGAATATTTTCAAAGTGGAAAAAACTAATTGATATAGATTTTGTTGTAATTTAATTGATACATTAATTGATATTTTTAAGATCTAAATTCCATAATCTAAAATTTAGATTGTGGAATTTTATTTTACAATATGTTCAAAATCTTGCAACAGTAGTATTTAATATGGCATAATCAATAAAATCCATTCACTATGAATTAATTTATTAATCCTATTTTATAGTTTTAATTTTTTATTCATAATTTAAAACTTAAATACATTGCTGGCTGGGTGTCAAGATATCTTGACATTGAACTTTTGATAACAAATGCATTGAGACATCTGAATGTTAAACTGACTTAAATTTTTTTAATAAATAATTTCTTCCATTATTTATATTCAAAAATATTTTCCTTTTAGCAGTATTTGGAAAGGACTCATTTTTGCTTTTTTCCCCCATATTTTCTTTAATTTATGCATTGATTTTTATTATTTTATTTGTAAATTTTTATGATTTTTTGTTTTATCTGAAATATTTATCTAATAAATAGTGATTGGCAATTAATTAATTGGTGGTAAGTACATTTACATTGTTTTAAAAACATGTATTTGACCTCTAATCTTCAAATATATCATAATATAAATTTTATAGTGTTAGCTTTTTCATTTTGTATATCAATGCTTTATTGCATTATTTGTTCATTCTGTCAAATGAAGATTATTATTTTCTTATTTATTTATGAAATAAAAATTATATTTCTAGTAAATATTAAACAAAGAATATTTTATTCCATTTATAATTTATTCAGAAACAAACCAAATAAAATAAACTATAAATATAATTTCATATAAAATAAAAAACAAAATGCTATGTTGATTTCCTTTACTAATATGTTGTCAGAAGTGATTGTCATACTATCTGAAATAAATATATAGAAATTTCCAAGTTCAAATATGTAGAAATTTTATAAAAAAAAAAATAGCATAAAAAAATACAATTCTAAATAATCAAGCAAAATATTCTACCAATTTATTTTTTATATTTAGAAATTTTCTATGCAATTTGACTTACAAGGGGAGGGCGCGAACTTCGGGTCACGAAATAAAAAAAAAAATTAATATGATATAGTACTCTGACAGAGGAGTACTTGAGCAAAGTAAGAGAGTGCCATATTCAGCCATATTTGAGAAAAAGTCATTTAAAAAATATGACATTCTTTATTATGATTGCGTAAGACATATTATCACGATGGCGGCATAGCATAGGGCATTAAGGTGCCATTACTGCGAGCGCGGTTAAACTGCCGACAGGTTCGATTCCTTGCAATGCACCTGTAAAAGCATGTGAAACAAAGGCATACCTCACACCATGCGCATTTTATAAACAATACAGCCCGACATATACAACGTTTCTTCAAAATTGTTGGAGGAAAGCAGACGGTGTTTACATTTAAAAAAATTGGTCATTCTTCTATCAGTTTTGAAGCAAACCAAGCATATTTTATCATGGGACAAAAGATGGGAGCGCTCAACTGACCATGAACCAATGACTATTTTTATAATATCTTTGCACGATGCTATTTCTCAATGACTTTTCATTAAATTGGAAGTATTTTGTAAACGCTTTATCAAATTTTTAATCTGTTGGTAAAAATAAATGTTACATGGTTGGCAAAGCGGTGTGCACTTTGGATGAATGAATTTTAATGTGCAAGTTGCTTCCCCAGTATCATTTTCAAAAATATCATCGTGCAGAGCAGAATCTGTTTATCCCTCCCAGGAATCAATAATAAGCAGAAATTTATCTTTTTTCACGTATGGTACGAGAATAGTTTCAAGAAACTGCTTATATAAATATTTTGTTAATTTCCCTGATTTCGAACAGGTGACCACAACATTTTTAAATTCTGCTTGCAATTTTTTAACAGTTTTTGAAACTATAGGGCCAAATGTATTAGCTGGCTCTTGTAAACACAAAAAGACTAGGGGAAGCAACTTGCCTGAAGCAGTTAAACTGTACTGTGCGGTGTATGAATGAGTCAATTTGTTCAAGCTCACCTTTTTCACAAATACAGTTTTTGCTCCCTGGAAGTCTAAAGATCTGTTATTGGCAACCCGTTTGGTCCGTATTGATCACAAGATCCAAATCAAAGTTCTGGATCAGGATACTGGTTTGCTTCCGAAATTTTTCTGCAGCATTTAATGTTTCTTCAAGAGTAACGATGTCTCGTTTACTCACGAATTTTTTATTTTTCTATTCACATTTTCAAACTGTTCCATTTACATTGGATAAAATATAAATTAATGTCAACTTTCATGATTAAATTTTAATTAATTAATTATTCCTTAAAAAATAGTAAATTTATCTAAAAAAAAAAGTGCATCACAGGGAATCGAACCTGCCGGCAGTTTAACCGTGCCAGTTTAAGATTAAATTTTAATTAATTAATTATTCCTTAAAAAATAGTAAATTTATCTAAAAAAAAAAAGTGCATCACAGGGAATCGAACCTGCTGGCAGTTTAACCGTGCTCACAGTAATGGCACCTTAACGCCCTACGCTACGCCGCCATCATGATAATATGTCTTACTCAATCATAATAAAGAATATCATATTTTTTAAATGACTTTTTCTCAAATACGGCTGAATATGGCGCTCTCTTACTTTGCTCGAGTACTCTTCTGTCAGAGTACTATATCATATTAATTTTTTTTTAATTTTGTGACCCGAAGTTCACGCCCTCCCCTTGTTAGTTCCATTTAATAATGTTTTCAGTTTTGTTGGATTTTAAAATTTCAATCTTTTCTTTTATTGGTAGATTTTTCCAATTGCAAACATTCTACTACTAAACTACTAAAAAGATGTAAATGTTTTATGGCAAAATGCAAAAGTAATCAAGAATGTTTGCGATTGGAAAGATCTACCAATAAAAGAAAAGACTGAAATTTTAAAATCCAACAAAACTGAAAACATTATTAATCTTACTTAGGCAGGCGAATGAAATAAGCATGGCATGGAAATATGCGGTAAAAAAACTTGTTTGATGAACGCAGTTTCATTTTTTAACATATAAAATTGGGGTTAATGTTTCATTTCCCTTAATATGTTAAAAAATGAAACTGCGTTCATCAAACAAGTTTTTTTACCGCATATTTCCATGCCCTGCTTATTTCATCTGCCTGCCTAAGATTAATAATGTTTTCAGTTTTGTTGGATTTTAAAATTTCAATCTTTTCTTTTATTGGTAGATTTTTCCAATTGCAAACATTCTACTACTAAACTACTAAAAAGATGTAAATGTTTTATGGCAAAATGCAAAAGTAATCAAGAATGTTTGCGATTGGAAAGATCTACCAATAAAAGAAAAGACTGAAATTTTAAAATCCAACAAAACTGAAAACATTATTAATCTTACTTAGGCAGGCGGATGAAATAAGCATGGCATGGAAATATGCGGTAAAAAAACTTGTTTGATGAACGCAGTTTCATTTTTTAACATATAAAATCGGGGTTAATGTTTCATTCCCCTTAATATTAAGTAATATAACATATGAACATTTTCGGTCAAATTTTAATTAATTTATTGTAAATATTATTTGAAAATTACTGTGTTCTATGATTTTTGGAATCTTGATGTAGTTCTAATTTTCTTATGTTCTTTTGTTCGGCTCAACTGAAGATGGTATGTAAAGTATCGAAAATGTTTTTGTTTTATTAAAATCTGTTTATTTATGCTTAACTGCTGTGTGTGCTGTTAAATATTTAAACTTTTGGTGATTGAAGTTAAACTTACATAAGCAGTTTTTTAGTATATCAATAGTTAATTCTCAACAGTAATATCATTGTCAGGGAGGCTCCTATATTTTGATTGTGTTGGTGTTTGTTAGGCTTAATTGAAAATTTAGTTCATGCATTAGAAAGCTTAGACCTGGTACATGACAAACTCTAGAATACTGAAAAGTCATCTTGTTAAATGAATATTGATTTTCAAACAGGAAGCTTTGCTAAAATTCCTTTGTGGACTAAAAAGATTTTTTCTCTCACTAATGCATTCTAATACTATTAAATTATATTTTTATTTATAAAAATATGCATTAATTTTTCATATTTGTAAAAGTACAGTTTAGATTACAAATATGAGAGCTATTTGAACTTAATAGTATCTCAAATCCATTATATCAGGTCTAGTAAAAGAAATCTATTATTTTTTCCAATAGATGGCTTTAATAAATTGTATCTCGTGCTCTAAAAGTCCAATTGGTTTACCTGACATTTCGTACTAAACATCTTATTTGACAGTTTTGTGAATGGTTGACTCAGTTTTGTTTGAGCTCACGTCAAAGATGAACACCAGCAAAGAGAAAATATGCTATATTTTACAGTTTTTCTTCAATAAAGGTGAAAACACAAGCCAGGCGGCTGAAAATGTGAATAGTGTTTATGGTTCTGATACTGTAACAGCCAATCAAGTGCAGTTTTGGTTTTGTCGATTCCATTCCGGTAATTTCGATGTCAAAGATGCAACATGCTCTGGAAGGCCAATTGTCGAAAATGTGGATAAAATCATTGAAATGGCAGAGTCTGACCATCATATAAGCACTGTTTCTATTGCCCAGGAGCTAAACATTGCACAAAAAACTGTTTGGAATCATTTGGAAAAGGCTGAATACAAAAAGAAGCTGGATGTATGGGTGCCACACAAGTTAATGCAAAAAAAACCTCACGGACCGAATTTCTATCTGTGAATCGCTGCTGAATTGAACAAAGTTAGATGGACCGAATTTCCATCTGTGAATCGCTGCTGAATCACAACAAAGTCGACCCATTTTCTGAAGCAGATGGTGACTGGCGATGAAAAGTGGATCACTTACGACGTCAGGCGAAAACGGTCGTGGTCGAAGCGCTGTGAGCCGGTGCAAACGGTGGCCAAGCCAGGACTGACGGCCAGGAAGGTTTTGCTGTGCGTTTGGCGGGATTGGCAAGGAATCATATGAGCTGCTCCCCTACAGCCAAACTCTTAATTCGAACCTGTACTGTGAACAATTGGACCGTCTGAAGGAAGCAATCGCCCAGAAGCAGCCAACTTTGGCCACTAGGAAAGGAATTGTGTTTCATCAAGACAATACCAGGCCACACACATCGATAGCAACTCGCCAGAAGCTCTGGGAACTTGGTTGGGAGGTTCTTATGCGTCCACCTTATAGTCCGGATCTGCACCAAGTGATTACCACCTGTTCCTGTCCATGGCGAACTATTTTGCTGGTGAAAAAGTCGCCTCAAGAGAGGCTTGTGAAAATCGACTGTCCCAGTTTTTGCCAATAGGGACAAGGGCTTCTAAGAGAGAGGCATAATGGAATTACCTTCAAAATGGCAACAAGTTATTGAACAAAATGGTGTATTTGATCTAAATCAGCTCATTCTAAGTATGTTAAATAAAACCTTCAATTTCATGCAAAAATAATGGATTACTTTTTACTACATCTTATACATAGTTATCAATTTTAAAATTATTGTTTGTTTCTCTTTGTTTTATGAAATTATTACAGAACTTAAAATTTTTGTCTGAATTATTAAAACTCAATTATATTATATATATGAATTCAAAAATTCTGAAAATGTTTTTAACATATTTTGACTTTTATAATTAAATTCTGTAGGTTATTTGTATAAACCTTAAACTGAATGCATAGTATCTATCAGATACCACATCTTGTTTCCTTCTACATTCAAATAATAAATAAACTGAAATTCAAGATATCTTCAGTTCTCCTCCTATAACCATATTAAGTTTTTGCTTAATTAACGTAAAAACTGTTAATTATTTACACAGCTGTTTTGTGCTGAACTTATCTATTGTATATTATAAGTTTTTGCTTTATTATAAATGCAAAATATAAAATTAATAAGTATCATTAAGGTTGGAGTCTCAGATGCTTTGCATTCATTCTGTTATTTTTATTATTAAAGCAAATACATTATTATTTCACAAATATCTTTTAAATCAATGCTAATAATGCTTAAAAATATATCATCTTTTTTTTTTTTTTTTTTTGGAATATCAATAAAAAGCCATAAATGCGAACCTGTATTTTTTTTTTTTTTTTTTTTTGGATAATGGGTCAATCTTTAAGTCAAAAAGAAGTTAAGAAATGTTTTGGCTTCAATTTATTTATTCATTAGCTCTCTAACTGTACCAGGCTAAAAACATTTGTCACATTAAAAGATAAAATTTTCTCCAGAATGCCTAGTAATCAGATCAATTGCTTTTCCTATCTTATTATATTTGTATAGGAAATTATTTTGTTTAGAAAAGAATTACAGATAGTTCGTAATTTTATGTGTTACTCATGAAGTAAGAACTTGCAAAAGAATCAATTTTCCATAGACAATGTTAAAATCAGAACTGAGCTGTTCTTAGCATTACAAATTGACTACAATAAAATTAAATAAAGAGTAACAAAATTAATAATTTATGATTATTTTATTTATCTAAAGAAATGAATAGCCTTTAAAATCAAGCAAATTATATTAATAAATTATTTATGCCATATAAAATATTAAAAGAATTTTTATTTTTCATTATTATTGACAGCTAAGTAGATGAGTATAATATAAAACTATTGTCTTAAGTACAATCCAGGAATAGAAGTTATTTATATAATATTCCAATAAAACCAGAAAGGGCTACAAAATTATAAAAATCAGAGCTTTTGCTACATATCCAGTTGTAATGTATTGTATAATTATTTACATAGCTTGAATGGCTTTTTATAAATTTATATTTATTGCAATTAATGTTTATATTTTTGATTATTCCTATTTGAAAAAACTTGAAAACCCCAGAGAGAACTCATAAACTGAGAACCACATTAATAAACAGTCTGATGTCATTTATATATAAATTTTAAATTCATTAAAGCTATGGTTTTAAGATGATATAAGACATCATCACTACTTGAGATAGGAATGCATTCTACATAAAAGTAATTAATTAATAAAAATACTTTCAATACTTACATTATTTTCCAAACCTTCTACTTTCTCTACACCATTGTGACTAAGGTAAAGTTGTTCAAGATTGGTAAGATTTTCAAGACCTTCCAACTTCACTATTCTATTAGACTAAAATATCAGATACTAAATTGTTAATAGTTAAATATTATTTGCATTTAAATATATTGTATTTTAATTACCTGAATACTAATTAATTCCAATTGTAAAAGAGAATCTAAATTTTGCAATTTTGTTATTTTGTTCTTTCCTAAAAATAAACTTTTCAGATTGTTCAACCCTTCTAAGTTTTCGATTACCTATCCAAGATATATTAATATTGAAATTAATATAGTAAAATTTTTTCCTATGTAAATGTTATAAAAAAAAATTACCCGTATTTTATTAGACCCCAATTCTAGCATCTCTAAATTGGTTAGATGACTAATATTTTCAATTTTAGCAATTTTATTATTGACCAGAAATAATTTTTTTAACTTGGTGAGATTATCCAGATTTTCTATTTTGCGAAGGCGATTAAATGAAACATCTAATACCCTAAAAATTAAAAGAATTTTTGATATCTTTACAATCTGAATACAAACTTGGTCTAAATTGCCATTTGTACTTACTCTAAATTGACAAGGGAATCCATATTTTCAAGCTTAACAATCTGATTATCATATAATTCTAATTCTTTTAATGTTACTAAACTATTCAGATGGTTAATTGAAGTAATAAAATTATTTCTTAATTCTAGAATCTATAAAAATAAAGCCATTATTATATTATAATAAAATTCTGAGATATAAAAACATTATAATGATTATACCTCAACACAGTGAAGTGTATCTCCAAAATATTTGAGATCTTTTATTCTATGATGATTCATATGAACTTCCTGAAATATTTTTTGTAAGATTTTAATCTTTAATATAAAATTTGAATCAATCTGATTCAACTCACATTTAAATAGCCTAATTTTTTTTGTTAAACTATTTATCACAAAACTTAATATGCATAAACAAATTTTAATCTTTTTATTTCATATGATTTATGTTAAAATATTTATAACAGAAAACAAATGCAAAATCCATATCAAAATAATCTTAAAATAAATATTTTAATGAATCTGTAAACTTGTTTTTAATATAATGCAAAATACAATGGTATTACTGTAGAATGTCAATTATCCAAACCATTCAACAAACTACAGCACTTATTAACAGTTTTAAGTTATAAATGTATTTTATTAATTGTTTATAACTTAAAACTGCTAATATGTGCTATAGTTTGTCGAATTTTGAAGTAATGATTATAAGCAGAGTTAGTTAAATAAGTATATCCAAACCATTTTCATCCAAAAATGTTACTTTATCTTCTTTTAATGCATTGATCATTATGCTGAAATATTATTCCTGCTCCATAATGCATTTGTTTCCAATTATTTTTTCAAAGATATATGCAGATTCAGTACAGAAACAGTCTTAATTTGTCATTATAGGAGTTAAAAGTCAAATGTTGACTTGTTATTTTGTGAACAGTTTGGTTGTTATTTACAAATCATTTCCTAAATTAATTATTTTTTATAATATGAATCCTATATATAGCACCAACAGCAGTTGAGATAAGAAAACATAATTTTTTAATTATTTAACATAACATAACAAATGTTTTCGGCCTGTTAAGCCATCATCAGGTTATATAAAACGTACAGAAACTGGAAAACAATTCTAGAACTGATAAGTTCGTTTATAGAATGCTAGTTGTTCAAACAATAGAATGATCGGTAGAGACAATTTTAAAAAATATGGAAGCACAATAAGATCTCCGCTCCTATCTGCCCGAGATTATTCGGTTACATCAAGACTCACAAAGACCCAATAGGAATTAGACCAATTGTCGAAAAACGAAAAGCTCCCTCTTACAATCTAGAGAAAACTATTGCGAAATGGTGTCTATCAATACTTACTGATACACCGCATTCATCCAATGCCACATACAATGTTTTAAACCGCATTAAGAACATACGTGTAAACCAACAAGATCTCTTTGTTAAATACGACTTTGAAAATCTCTTCCCATCACTACGACTAGAACCAGTATGCCTTATTCTCTATAGATTTTTACTAGAAAATGTACCAATACTCCTCCGACTTTTCTGTAGTTCCTATCCATTTCTGATAGGAATCTTTTAACTTTACTCCTCTTTCCTCACTATGAGTTTTAGGGTCAAAAAGCTAAAGTATGGCGACTTCCCCCGATCCACTATAATAGAAGAAATGAAAATTATGAGATATATGCTGTGTACGTGAGACAAGTTTAACATTGTCAAGACAATCAATGCTTATTATAACGTAAATTTTTCGATGAATGAGAAAGATTTTAAAGCAGCAAGATAGATAACGAAATTTATTTATCCTGCTGCTTTAAATTTATCTATCTATTGATTTTTAGAGGAGCGCCTGTATTTGTGTTTTAATATCAACTTATAAAATGTTTGTTGTTGATATGTTTTCAGTTATTGAATGTATTTTATGTGTGTCTGCTGCTGATAAATACTCCTCCGACTTTTCTGTAGTTCCTATCCACTTCTGATAGGAATCTTTTAACTTTACTCCTCTTTTCTCGGACTTTATCACTTCTCTTTGGTTTCATTGGGCTAAACATACTGTACAATCCTCTATTTCTTTTGTCTTATGCTGAAAAATACTGACTCGTGAATATATATTTTTAACATCTTTTTTATCTAGTCCATTATTTCTTTCAAGTTCATTAATCAATTTTTTTATACGGATAATTATATATTATGGAAACCTCTGTTGATATTAAAGATAAAACACAATACAGTTCAGTTTTTCTTGTATTTAATTAATTTCACCGAACAAATATCTATTTTTTGAAGATTGGGAAATGTGTTTTTCTTCTTAAGGTTTTAAGAATTTTGTATGGACTTTTTTTAACTATCTGAATAAAAACAGTATTTTACTTAACTCCAATTAGAAAAAAAAAAAGAAATAATTCACTATAGACTAAAATATCGTCTATCGAAGTTCATTCGATTGTCCTGAGGAATATTTTTACTCTGCATTTTTCAGAGAAAACATAATTTTCATTTTCGGACCATTGAGCGAAATAACTAAATTTTTTTTTTTCAAATAATACCCATTGCAAAGTTAAAGTTGTCTTTTCAACTTGATTAAGATCAATTTTTTTTTTCAAATATTTTCACTTAAATATTAACATATATGTAAACATGTACTATAGAGTATATTGAAAATTTTTAATTATTACCTTTCGAAAATACCGCCAAGCCAACATAAAACTCTTTAACCGAAAATCCATTTTAAAGCAAACTCGTAAAATTTTCCAAAGCGCATACAACAATCAAGTCGTACAATAAACACAATAATTACCGAAATTTATTATTATCGTTTATAGTACTGATGTCATAAGAAAATTTTCCATAAAAAACGTAAAATTTTCGAGAAAACTCTCAGTAGTCGTTATTAAATATAAAGTGATGCATTTGAAATTTTTCGACATGCTAATAAACTTATGTTGCTGACTTTTAACATTCTTTTATGCTTTATAATTTTTTTTAGTATATAGTTTCTATATAACAAAATTACTTATCAGAATATAGAAAAGTTATACAGTGTATTAGATTAATAAAAAAATTACATTCTTGCAATTCTGCTTTTTCTATCGCCTCCTTTCTACGAAAATATAATTTTTCTTTTCTTCAGAACGAGAATGTAAAATGCAAAAATTTCTCTCACACTTTATCTTAGTAAAATTTGGGATAAAGTATGATGTACAGACGCTCTTCTGATTACGTATATTCGTACTTATGAACAACGTGTAATGTCATTTTCAATTTTCACGAATATTTCAAAATCTCGTCAATAATTTTAAGTAAAATGATAGCAAAATGTCTAACAACTAAAACAATGAAAAATTAAGCAGTTAGCTATCATATTACTTTAGTATTTCAAGATGGCGGCTATTATATCAAAAATTCCTCGCATTATATTTGAAACTTTTCATTAAAATCAGTGAAATAAGAGACATTTAATTAATCTAATTATAAAATACATTACAATAAATAATATATAAAGTTATATTAGTAGTTTTGGAAACAAAACAACAACAATATCTGAGTTAAGAACAACCGGATTTACGAACAAAACTTACATACGAAATATGTTCGTAACTAGAGGATTGCTGGATGAATCTGTCAAGTAAAAAAGTTTTCATTTAACGATTCGTAGAGATTAAATCTTCTGTCCAATCTTTTGCAAAATTATTGTGCATAATCCATTGTAGGCCAGTGAATTTTCAATATCAATCAAAATTAAAAGGTTTACAGTAAAAAAGTTTTCATTTAACGATTCGTAGAGATTAAATCTTCTGTCCAATCTTTTGCAATCTTTTGCATAATCCATTGTAGACCAGTGAATTTTCAATATCAATCAAAATTAAAAGGTTTACTGTCTATTAATATTAAGTGTCTTGTCATGTTGCAATATACAGTATATAACAAAACTTACATCAATAAATTATAATTAAATAACATTTAATATATGTTTATAAAACAGCAATACCTTAAGTAATGTTATTAAAAGCGATAGCCATCATCATCATCATCACAAAATAAAATCTTGGATAGACTGGTCAATGTTAGAAAAACGATTCCGTCCGCCACATTATTGGTGGGGTACTTTCGCCATTGTAAATTCAACGTTATAGCAAATTGACTTTGTTTTGGTGGCAGAAGTATCCCATTTATGTTAGCAAGTATGACGACCAGATTCACATAATTAATAAAAAGAGTGTAGCATCTCAATACGCACTATTATAACTCGCGATTCCACCACTTCAGTGGCTTCGTTTTCTCTGACATCCAACGAACTAAATAGCTGGCAACTAATTGGCGCAGACTATCCAGTCTTCAATTTTTACTAATGATCAGTTCCAACTCTAGATTTCTGTGAAAGAAGTGAACCGGTGACCTGCCAAATCGTGCTGCATCCGGCAAAACAACCAGTAATCAGAAGGAGTAATGTCCGGAGAATACAGTGGTGTGGTAAAATATCTCACTTGAGCGTTTCCAAATATTTTTTTGCGACATAAGGCCGAGCGTTGTCATGCAGAAGAATAACTTTGTTGTGTCTTTGCTCGTATTCCGGCTGTTTTCCTCGTAATGCACGGCTCGAATCAATTATAGCCTATACTGATCGCCCGTAATGGAATCGCCAGGTTGTAGCAGCTCATAGTATACAACGCCCTTTTGGTTCCACCAGATTACAGAGCATGATCTTCGAACCATGAATATTCGGCTTTGGCGAATATTCATGGCAACGATTGACCAGGCATAGCGTAGTATTTTTTCTTCTTGGAGTTGTCGTAGAATATCCGTTTCTCATACTTAAATAGTTTATTATACTGTTATTATATTAATTATATTATTTTAAAATTAATATATTTTGACTTTTATGAAATTATAATCAGAATATATAACCATTGTAAATTAAAACTGCTGGTCATAATATTCAATTATCTAAAATTTATTTAATATTAGGTGCATCATTGTATTTTAATATTAAAAGATCAAAATGACAATAATAATAATAATTATAATCATTGGATAAATTTATTTGAAAATCAATCTAAGATAAAGATAATTAAACTTGTACATTATTTGAAATTTCCATTCTTATTTTTATTTTCATAAACTAAAATAATTTGTAGAACAAGAACATTTATTAGAATAATACTGTAATTAATGGAAATGTGTTGAACTTAACAGGTGCTCTTCTTAAACTATTTATAGAACACTATACTTAAACAACATTTATAATTAAATTTATATAAAATTTCTAAAAACAGAATTTTAATTTCTGTATTAAAATACACTAATAAATATTGTATACAAATAGTCCTTATTTACAACTGCCTCAACTTACAATCACTCATACTTACGACAGTGATGATGATGATGATGATGATGATAAATTCTGTGATTGGTCAATGTAATTGGCAGAAGGTTCAAGTCTCTGACCAGTGGTCTGATATACAAAAAAAACCATCCATTTTGTGTCTGGTTCTTGTATATTTGTGTTTGTTAAGTTTCTTACAATAAAGTACATGTAGTAATAAATAATAATACTTAATTATAAAGATAAGAGCACTTTTTTGCAGTTAAAGAGAATCTTTTAGACATTCTCTATACGATTTCGTTAGGTTCAGCTGGCTCTGCTCCATTTAACTATTATGGTTATCCACACAAACTGCTTAAATTTATATACTTAATTATAAGAGAGCAGAGCCAGCTGAACCTAATGAAATCGTATAGAGAATGTCTAAAAGATTCTCTTTAATTGCAAAAAAGTGCTGTTATCTTTATAATTAAGTATATAAATTTAAGCAGTTTGTGTGGATAACCATAATAGTTAAATAATAATAGTTGGCAGTCCATAAATTTTGGGCATTTCTGAACTGAATCCTATTATATCTGTATATTATGATGATTATCATTTAAATATAGTTTACTAAAAAAAATGACTTTCTATAAGAGTGAAAATATTTCCATTAATAAATTTAAATTTTGGTATTTGTCTAGAATATTTTCAGAGAAAAAAGGAATATGCCAGTTTAAAGGTTTTTTTCTGATTAAACAAATAATGTTTAAAGAAGAAATAAAACTTATGAAAATCAATATTTTTGTTGAATTAATTTCAGCATTTGAGAACAGTAATATCAAAAGCATTAAAATTCAATTTTTGCATGGATACATACAATTACCATTAATAAATTTTTCTTTTTTAAAATAAGATACAAAGAATATTTTGAATGAATTAATATAAAATGATATTTAATATTAATTTTTGTTATTAAAATTAATATTAACATTCATTGTAAATATATATACCTGCAAGATTATTATAGCAATCAGCTTTTAATTTCTGAACTTCTTCTTTTATAATTTTTGATAATGATTTAGTGGTATTTTGTCCATAGTTAAGATAAAACATGCCTGGCAAATTATTTTTTTGATAATGTTCTTCTATGCCTTTAATATATAGGAGGGCTCGATGATATTTTCCCATTGCAGCCTTATAATTTTTATTTTTATATAAATTATTTCCTTCCTGAAATCATAAATATAAGCTTTATTAAATATTAATTAAATTTTAATAAATTTTTATCTTAAATTTAAGATAAATTTAATCATTAATATATTAAAAATAATGTCAAACTTAATTCTTCTAATTTTGTACATAGTGCATTCATTTTTAATGCAATTCTAAGTCTCTAATTTATGCAGTTTCAAGTTTTTCAGATCTTTTATGTTGAACCATATTTGACGACAGCATTGGAAGACAATATTAAGTCTATGGAAGCAGCATATTACCAATATTTCTGATGGTATTAATGCACATAGAATAATCGATTTCAATATTAAAGGTAATAGCATAAGTAAGAACAATGTTTATTTTTATGTAATCATGCCTCTGGATTTACAGTTTTCAATTTCGAATAAACATTCAATTCAATTTACCTCGTTTGACAGCTAATCATGCAGCTTTTTGAAAATGACTTAAAATTACAACTCTCCACCATTTTATAACTGTTAAAATCAATTGGAATGTGCAAAACATCATCACACATCTGATTATCATATATATTATAGACATGCAGATAATTTACTATGTGCTAAGATCATGTTGATATCATAATTTTATAGCTTATTTGTCAAAATTGTCATTATTTTATAGCAATTTACTGTAAGATTGCAAAGAATTTAGTGGACTATATCATCATCATAGTGATATAAATGAACTTTGGCTCTCCTAGAGACTCAATACTAACTTACAATGCAGCAGATATAATTGATTATTATTGACTGAATTAGAATATAATCAACAATAATTATCTTGACAGGATACTATCCTTTTTGTTGCGGTACATAGTTAATAAAGTATAAGAAATCCCAGCATGTGATTATATATAGGAAATTATTAATATAAGAAAAATGTATACTAATCAATTTGAATTTTGTATATAAACTTTTTTAAAAAGGAATAATTGATGATCCTAAACAGCCAACTTCCCCTAGTGGTTTATTTTTTGAATTAACTGCCAAATTAATAATTAATTTTTAAATTTATGCTACGGTGCCACCATCTGTTGGATTAATAATTATTAATTTAAATTTAGGCTAAGTTGGCACCATCAGTTATTTAATAATTGAACTTTAATTTTTACCATTGGGAGTACAAATTAATTTGGTTCATTTTTTTGTGGTCAAAAATACATTTATTTCAGAACAAAATGAATGAACAGATTAATCAAAGTAGTAGCCAGCGATGGATAATACGTCCATCGCTGGCTACTACTTTTTCCCACCTCTCAGGCAATTTTCAAATTCCATCTTTAAAAAATGTCTTATCTTTTGAGGCGATCCAAGGTACGAGCCAATTTTCGATTTCTGTGAAAGAAGTGAACCGGTGACCTGCCAAATCGTGCTGCATCCGGCAAAACAACCAGTAATCAGAAGGAGTAATGTCCGGAGAATACAGTGGTGTGGTAAAATATCTCACTTGAGCGTTTCCAAATATTTTTTTGCGACATAAGGCCGAGCGTTGTCATGCAGAAGAATAACTTTGTTGTGTCTTTGCTCGTATTCCGGCTGTTTTCCTCGTAATGCACGGCTCGAATCAATTATAGCCTATACTGATCGCCCGTAATGGAATCGCCAGGTTGTAGCAGCTCATAGTATACAACGCCCTTTTGGTTCCACCAGATTACAGAGCATGATCTTCGAACCATGAATATTCGGCTTTGGCGAATATTCATGGCAACGATTGACCAGGCATAGCGTAGTATTTTTTCTTCTTGGAGTTGTCGTAGAATATCCGTTTCTCATACCCAGTCACAATCCAATGTAAAAAACCCTTTCCTTGTTGCCTTTGAATCAACTGCTCACAAGTGAAAAATCGCCTTTCAATGTCTTTCGGTTTCAGTTCATAAGGCACCCAATTACCTTGCTTTTGAATCATGAATCATATGGAAACTGCTTGTTGAGCATCTCAGTTCCTCTCTTGAAAGGGGGGAGTACTGTAGTGACGCTGATGTCACCCTCTGAACACGCGATATCGGAGAAGCATGTTGAGGGCACAAGCGTGAACTTTGACCTGAGAGCTTCAGCTGCACTTTTCTTCCAATTAAAACAGAAAACCTCCCGCAAATGCTGCTTAGTAACACAAAATTTGACATATTCAACACAGTAAAAAAACAAGGTTTTTACTGTGATAGATATCTAACCTCTCTGAAACAGACGATATCAGGTGTCACGATAAACATTCATAACAGACAGCGCCATCTTTTGAAAACAGACTGAACTAATCTATATTCCCAATAATTTCCCAAAATTATAAATTTGCCTTGGCCTGGAATCGAATCAGGGACTTTGGGTTACTATCCGACGCCTTACCAGCTAGACTATCAAGACATCGACAGATTTTCAATTTTGGGATGTATATAATTTAGGAATTATCGGACTTACACCGATAGCAGCGCTCCCAAATTCCTAATTATATACATCCCGAAATTGAAAATCTGTCGATGTCTTGGTAGTCTAGCTGGTAAAGCGTCAGGATGGTAACCCGAAGTCCCTGGTTCGATTCCAGGCCAAGGCAAATTTTTAATTTTGGGAAATTAGTAAAAATTAAAGTTCAATTATTAAATAATAGATGACGCCACCTTAGCCTAAATTTAAATTAATAATTATTAATCCAACAGATGGTGCCTGGCACCATAGAGTAAATTTAAAAATTAATTATTAATTTGGCAGTTAATTCAAAAAATAAGCTGCTAGGGGAAGTTTGGCTGGTTAGGATCATTTGGATTGCATGTATCCCCTTAGAATTGCTGATTTATAAGGAATAATTGATTTCTATATATATCTTTTTTTATCATATGGTTATCATTTATAAAAATTACAATTATAATTAATAAACATTTTAATATTAAGGATTACTTATTAGTTACATCTGATATATATTATTATACAAGTCTTTTTCAAATTTAAAAATTGTATATATGTATTCATTATACAGAAGCATCATTTAATCTTTTGTAATGTTAATGTTTCAGAATAAAATTGAAAATGACAGTATATGCCAAAGATGTTTCTCACTTATATACACACATCACTTTATAGTGTTTTATTAATATGGTGCTTTTCAATCTGAAAAACTGGAGGTCTGAGACCAGAAGTGAATCCAGATCCTCCAAGATGATAAGTGAGTACTTTACCACATCTAAAAACTCTGCCATCTGGCAGTTTTTTAGATCTAGCATTATTGGCATTTAATGAATGATAATGTATGTATGTTTTTTTTTTTTTTTAGGGTTTTATATGCACTAGTAAATGAAAAGAAGCTGTTATTCTCTTATAATGAAATTTGCTTTATTCATATTGCAGTAGTCTGTAATGTAACTGCCGTAACTACAAGCTATACCTGTATATCTTATTTTTGAATGAAGATTAAATGATTTTCTACCAATTTAGTGTTTTTATTGTGTTACATCTATTTGAATAGGCTAAATAGAAATTTTTAATTAAATATTCATGAAGTCTTGAACTAAAAGAAAGCATAAATCAAATTATACTTTTAGTTATCACAAACAGCAAAAACTTATTTTTATCTAAGCAGTTTATTACTATCACCTAACAAATAAATGCACATTGGAACTTTCAAAAAATTTATCACTATTATATAATTATGAAATAAATATTTTTAAACAACAATAAACTGGGTCTTTTTTTTTTTTTTTTTTTTTTTTTTTTTTTTTTTTTTTTTTTTTTTTTTTTTTTTTTTTTCAATTTAGTATATAGTATTTTTTTATAAATCATTGTGATTCTATTTCTGTTGGATCTCAATTTTCCCAAAAAGTATATTGTATATGATTATAAATCAATATAGTGTGTGAATATTTTGCAGATTTTGTTAGAATATTGGATTTGTGCTACAAATATTTGCAGGCTTAGTTGCTCATCAGCTAATAGCAAAATTTTTTTCTTGATGTGAAATGATTATTCTAAAATATGAGAGTTTGTCTAGACAAATTTTTCAATTCCAAGATTTGAATCAGTAAATAAGAGAAATCCTGTGATTTGATTCCTTTAATATATAATCACAAGTGCATAATTTTTATTTTTGACATTTTTAATATATTGAAGTATGAAAATAAAAATCAGTAAATTTTAATATAAATGTAAAATAAAAATATTGAACTAATCCAATTATGTGGCAAAGATTAAAAATACAACCAGAAAAATAGGAAGCACTTTATATTTGAATTTCTGAAACAAAAGTTGGGTTATCAGACTTTGTTCTTTAGCTAAAGTTTTGCCATCTTGTAAGATGCATTAAGTGCTATATAGAATTTTGATAGATTCATTTTATAATATGTAATAAATAAGAAACTTTTAAATTACAGTTGATTTTAAAAAACAGAATTACTATTTTAAAATTTAAAAAGATTATATTTTCTTGAATGATTATGTTGCACATTATAAAGTACCCATTAAATTTTTAATGTTTGTTAAAGGTTAAAATTATATATAGCAGGGGTGTTCAACCTTTTTTGCTATGTGAGCTACTTTTCTATACTAAGTTATTCAGCAATCTACTCTCTTATAAAGATCACATTCACATTCCCTCAACTTGATATCTTAAATGCACTCAATCACTTTGGAGGATTCACTCTCCCAGTCCTGAAAACTTAAATAAATTTTTAAATACACAAATAATAATCACTTTAATTTTAATACAACAAATAAAACAAATATATTGAAATAAAATATTTATTTTTCTATTTTGGAAAATCAAAATTAGAAAAAGCAACAGATTGATTACAGACTCATAAATTATAGGAAATTCTGGCTGATTAAAAAAAAAGTTAATGTGAAATTTGGCATTGTTGATATGAATAAGTGGCCAATCACAGACAATCATGCAAATGATCATTTGTAATTTGGTTTCTTATTTTTTGACAGCTGATTCTGACAAGTATGTTGATCCGAAACACAACAGAATTTTTTGCGCAATATCAGTTAATATTGGAAAGTTTTTGTGTATACTTACAAATGATAAGAAAATTAGTGATTCCGCAATTTTAGCGAAAAATAAACAAACAATAGCAATATACATAAAGAGAATTAAAAAATAATACAAAATAATGATAAATATATTATTATGTTTTTAGTTTTAATTAAATTTGTAAGGAGAAATAAACAAGAGATCAACTAAAAATCGCTCTGTGATCAACCAGTTGAACACCTGATATATAGCATACCAATTCATATTTTTCTTTCATATAATACATATTGCAGGTTGTTAATTTTTTTGCATAGATAAGTTACAAAAAATATGATAAATAACAAATTGCCGTGTGATTATTACTATATTTCATGAAAACAATGATTTCAATGCTTCTTATCAAATTTATACTTCATTTCATATAATTTAATAAATGTAAAAAGTTATAAAATTTGAAAGCTATCAAGTAGTGCTTGCAATAAAATCAGCAAAGGAAATTTTATTTATATTATGATGAATATTGTAATTCCAGTATCCTATAATCTTAGGATTATAGGCATTTTTGGAGAATCCTAAATATCTAATCCCGAGATTGGAATTACTAGCATGAACTGATCTTATGAAAAAATTTTTAGCCTATTTTCTTTTGATAAGATTTATAGAATAATCATGCTGTTTGTTCCCCACTAATAACTTTTGAACTAATTAACAGATTTTCTTGAAATTTGAAAATCACTATTCTACCACAGGGGTGGCCAACTTATGATGCTTGTGCCAAAAGTGGCGCATTGCATGATTAGAAATGGCGCACTGAACCCCAGAGAAAATTTTTTAAAAACTTCTCGTACAATTTATCTATTTATATATTATAAATCTGAAATGCCTGTGTGCACATATTCACTTATAACACAAGAACTGCTAAATGGATTTTTATGAACAAACTTTTGTTTGTTAGAGAATTTATGCAGGAAGATTTAAAGTTAGATATTGATTATTAGAAATTGATTTTATAAGTTGTAATTGACGTAAATTTCTTGATATAAAATCCAAGATGAAAGATTAATGTTATTTGAGCAACCTCATTGAGTTACAGTGACCACCTGACATGTTAGCTGGCCAATATCATTGGATTACTATGATCATGTCAGTGATAATTGAGCAATCTCATTGGATCATAATGGCCACATGATTGTTGCACATGACCCCAATGAGACTGCTATTATTAAATTAATGGCAGATATAGAGTACTGCAAGTATATGTTCAATTAAACTGTAAACCGTGTAAATCGACCTAAAGAAGATAAAGAAAAGTCAAGGATGTTCTTTATAACAGTGTAAAATGAGATAAGGATTAAAGATAAAAGGGGGATTGGTTCATTAATTTTTAGAGACAATTTAATGCTTATATTTTTACAATATATTTTTGAAAATGAAAACATAAACATTAATTAACACCGAATACTGTACAAAAATAAAAAACAAATTAACAATATTCCGTATAAATAAAAACAATAAAAGAATTCAAACATAAATAGGCTAGCTGCAAGCTTGAGTTGGGTTTAGTTGAACTGCAAGACTTGGACAGTTAAAGTTAATAGTGAGTGATAAATTGTAAAAGCGAAAGTGGATTAAGAACTAGGAGTTATTCTGAATTAAAGACATACCATACAAATAAAAACAATAAAAGAATTCAAACATAAATAGGCTAGCTGCAAGCTTGAGTTGAGTTTAGTTGAACTACAAGACTTGGACAGTTAAAGTTAATAGTGAGTGATAAATTGTAAAAGCGAAAGTGGATTAAGAACTGAGAGTTATTCTGAATTAAAGACATACATTATTGTTGTATGAGATAATTATTGGATTTTGTATTGAATTTAGTTATAATGAAACAAGATTGTTTTGTGTGTAAATAAATTGGACTATACGAAAAATAGCTGTATTCACTCTTTATTAATCTCTACAAACTTAAATCCACAAATTGTTATTTATTGATACTCTTTTAATTTATAAATGGCATAATACAAAACAATCAAAATAAAACGCTCTTTTAATTTATAAATGGCATAATACAAAACAATCAAAATAAAATTCTTTTTTAAATTTATAAATGGCATAATGCAAAACAATCAAAATAAAACATCTTATTTATAAATAGCATAATGCAAAACAATCAAAATAAAACCCCCAAAAAATTTTGTTTTCATTTAAAAACTGTAAATTGAGTACCGTGCAAATCAAGGGATAAGTGTAATTTATGAATTAGATAATAGCACACTATGATTTTGAAGTTAATATATATTATATAAAACAAATAGTTATTAAATAATTAAATATTTTTTATTTACTAGCTGGAACACCTTATGCTGGAGGAATGTTTAGAGTAAAACTTGTTTTGGGAAAGGATTTTCCATCTGGTCCTCCCAAAGGTTATTTTGTTACAAAAATTTTTCATCCAAACGTAGCTAGAAATGGAGAGATTTGTGTCAATACTTTGAAGAAAGACTGGAAACCAGATCTTGGTTTGAAGCATATTTTATTAGTAAGATAAATTCAGTTTTTTTTAATATATAACTTCCTAATATGAATTATTTTTTTTTTTATTAATAGAAATTTCAACACAATAAACATAATGAAAATGTTAGAATTTAATTAAATTTTCTTATCAAACTTTATTGAAATTATAATATAAATCTAACTGTTAAATATATCCATATTACCATATTTTAAAAAGGGGTATAAGTTTGTGTGGTGCATCTTAACTAAAAAATGAAAAAAAAATGGCACATGAACTATAAAAGGTTGGTCACCCCTGTTCTACCATTAAAGAAACCTCAAATCTGGATCATTTAACTTTTTAGTTTCAAATTTCTGAGAAACTGTCTTAACATACAGGTAGTTCTCAACTTAGAGTTATGTTTTGATAACCCCATCATATGTCGAAAGTGGCCCATAATGGTAATAATTTTAATAGTAATAATAGACAATGGAATACTGAATCTTTTATATTGATATAATCATCTAGATTTGATCCCAGGTCCTCAAGATTAAAAAATAATCCAGAATTAAACCAGAGTTCCAAGGTGTAAAATAATTTGAAATTGAACCTGGATTCAGGTTATGATTAAATAATAATTTATCATTCTAAAGAAAAGCACAGCCTTTAAAATCAAGCAAATTATTAAATTATTTATGATAAACATATGTTAAAGAAATTTTTTCTTTATGATCATTGGAAGATACTTATATACAGATGTATCTTTAGGTACAATCCTTTAGGTTATGTATCCTTACAGATGTGACCTTAGGTACAATCTTGAAATGATAGTTATTGTATTCATATAATGTACCAGTGAAACGATTGCAGCCAGAGGGTATGCTACTTCTGTTCTCTGTCTGCTATTTTGATTTTTCCAATTTTATAGTAGACAAGAGTGTCTGTTACAAAGTCATGCAATATTATATAGCTACATATTATGATTTAAAATACTGTATATATGAATATTTAGCATTTATTTATTGTGACTAATATTCATATTTTTTCATTTTGTTGATACTTCATACTTGAAAAAAAGAACTCTTAAGCCTGTGAACTTGTAAACTAAAAATTATCTCTATGTTATGTGATAGTGTGTAGAGACAGGGATGTATGGCACCATCTGATTAGTAGCATTTGAGTATATTATTTTTATTTTTTCCTTCTTCCTTTTTTTGAATACTGTCCACCTTCTTACAAAGATATGGATGTGATGATGTTGTTGTCATGTCATTGAAAATGATTTTGAAGATATATATTTTAATTCCTTTTCTATAATCATTTCAAAAATAAAGAACATGTTCAAAAAGTAGGTGATTAATTCTTTGCCAAATTTCTTGTTATATAATATAATTTCATTGAAGTAGCAAATAAATTTTAGAAGAAAATTTCCATTGATTCATTCATCATATTATTATTATTTATATATTAAGTAATATATTAAGTAAACAATAAAATTTTGAAAAAGTAATTTTTCCACTCTCAATTTCACTGAAACTAACAAAGCTTGCTAATCCTTACTCATTGAAAAATAAAACTGAGCTAAAACAACTTATTCAAATACTTTGGAATTCATTAAACAATAAAGCTGTAATTTATGTTGTATAATTTTTTTTTTAATTTTGAGTTTATTTATTTTTAACTGAACTATAAATACATCTAATCTTCAATTTATGTGATAAATTGGTTCTGAAAAAATACTGCATAAATAAAAGTCATGTAAATTCAAGACATTTTCTAACATTTGTATAGAAAATGAAGGACAGGTTCCATAACACTTAATATAATAATTTATGTATTTTTTAAAATCAGTTTTTTTTGTTGTGCCCTATTTATTATTATTAATAAATAGGACACAACAAAAAAAGATGAAGATGCAAAGCTTCAGAATTTGTGAAAAAATTTATTCCATCACTTCTCAATATAAAAACAATCTTCTTCCTTCTCAGTTAAAAATCACTACTATTACTGCTGTTGATTTCATTTTCCTTCTTTCCTCAAAATTTTTTGATTCATTTTCTAGAAAGATTTCAGAATTGGCAAAGAAATTGCAAGTGAGTAGACTTAAGTATTGCCAGATATAATGTTTAATTAATAGAAAATAATTTATTTGAAAGATTAACATGTTTATTTTTATTATTTATATATCATTTATTCATTATAGGTATATGTTAATTGTCAGTTCTCATAATAATTGAATGTTATGTAAAAATTAAAAATTATATAAATTATTATATATACAGATCACTTACTAACTCTGTTAGTGCAACAGACAAGGTGTTTGTTATAAATGGTGCAAATCAAAGTGCAGATATATTTTATAAATTAAGCATACCTGCAAATTTGTATTGAATATATGCTATTGTACTGATTTAGGTAAAGGATTATTATTATACTGGATTAATGTGAGGGAATATTATAAATAGAAGTATTTTTGGAGGATGGATTAATTTTTGAAGAACAATTAAATATTTTGCTAGTTCAGAGTTTGAAAAATATGCAATTAAATAGCAGTTTTAAACTATAAAATGAATATTTTAAAATTAGAAAGCTGCCAAAATACCTCTTTAAATTTTTTTGCAGTTTGTAATTTTTCTTCTACACTCATCTGTTGATTTATAGCTGAGCTTTCTGTTGTTTCTGATGTTACTGTAGTCATTTTGCTAGAACTGCTGCTGTTAGGACTAACAAAATAATATATGTTAAGAATTTATATCAAAATATTTGTAATATCATTAAATATACTAAATATTGCTATATAATAGGAAAAGTAATATTCAAATATTAAATCAAAATAATTTAAATAATAAAGAAATTTTATTGAAATATATCACATTGTTTCAAGACAGATTAACAAAGTGAAAAATATTCAATATCCTAGTAATTTACTTTTTTATAAAATAAGAGATGTAGAATTTACTTTAATTTTAATAAGTAAAATAATTTTAAATAAAAATATCTTTATATGAAAATCAATAATGGATTAATCATCATCATCATCATCATCATCATCATCAAAGAAATAAAATAATGAAAATATTCCTGTGAAAAAATTTATAATTATCAGAAATTTTGATACATTTATATTAATATATAATCTAGTATTTAATAACAATTTAATAATAATTTAATAACAATTTTAAATTATTTATCTACAAAAATTTGCCAGATCACTAACTCATTTTGTGTAGATTAAATTTTATTATGTTTAAAGGTATACTTAAAGTAAATAATTTAGTTAATATTTTATTTACAAAAATTATTAATTAATGCTTTAATGTTTTATGATGGAATATAAAGCATCAAATGCTTAAAAAAGTTATTATATGAATTCAAAAGATCTTATATTTCTCATATGAATTATGTAATTTCTTCCCATAGTTATTTTTTTCATTATGATTATTATGAAAAAATATTCTTTTTAACTTAATGTGCTATTCTTTGTTATAAAAAAGTTACATTCTTATTCAGTTAAGATATTATTTTTTATCATCATTCATAATATATTGTATTTGTAAAATTGGAGTGATGTAACTAATTTATTAAATTTTACACCAAATCACAGATATAGTTGAGGTCTTATGAGGCTTTGTATATTTGTGAAAAGTATTTTCTGCTTGCTAAGAAATCAGGCCTTTTGCAGCAAAATTTTAGTCAAAGTTGTATGAAACTACTTTGCAAGTGATTTAGGGCGCGTTCAAAAAGTCTAACGCGTTAAACTTTCTTCATGAAGAAGCATTAGATCAATGGATTTCTATAGTTAACGGGTGAGGCGTGAATATCAGCGGCCTAGTGTTGAAGAAGAAGTTAATAGGTACCTATTTTAATAAAGCATTAAAATAGGTACCTAATTATTATTTTTTTACCTATTATTTATTTACCTACGAATTACATATTTTATTTTAGAATTTATTATTACTTCATTTAATTGGGACAGCCGCTTAATTGGGCCAAAATGGCTTAGTCCCGATGTGTCCCAATTAAGCGGAATCCACTGTATTATAAAAAAATATATTAAATAATGTTTATTAATTGGGCCAAAATGGCTTAGTCCCGATGTGTCCCAATTAAGCAGAATCCACTGTATTATAAAAAAATATATTAAATAATGTTTCATTTATGAATATCATTGGTTATTTATTTGATAATTGTTCATTTCTATTTCCTTGAAAGCTTATAAGCATCACAGAATTTTTATATTGTGTAGTTTTGTAATATGCTACGTTAATTCTATTTTTTTAGCAGTTTTATGGTTAGAATATATATCTAGATTCATAGATATATATTCTAACAAGATAAGAATCATATTCTAAGATATAAGATTTTATATCTTATCAAAATTTTTTTTATAAAAGATGACTTCATTTGAATTCAAAAATATTTCTTGAAATATTTGGAAAGAAATTATATAAAATAAATTAACTTATCCAAATTCATTCCTAGGCCAGCCTTAGAAGGAATTTGGATTCCATGTGAAAAAAATTTTTTGATAGATTCAGCTCAAGCATCAATCCACTTACAATAAACTTTTGTTGACTCTATTTACATGGGCTATTTGTAATTAGGCCTGGAGTGGATTCTATTATGCAGCTGATTCTCAATCACCCAATGATTGGAAAATGGCATTAAAAAATAATTGCTTACTTTTGCTAGAAACTTGTGATTAGATTTTTTTCCATTCAATGGGTAATAAGTAGTGGGTCATTTCAATATCTATCATAGGCCGCATATATTCCTGATTGAATCAGTCATCAGATAGAGGATGAGGTTCAATGAGCTGGACCTGGATACCTCTTGAAAAAACTGGAGATATGTGATCCATGAATTAAAACATATCTTCCAGGGTGAAAGCACAGCACTGCCTCACCATGATTATCTGGACAATAACTTGGTTAAATTAGTTTGCTGCCAAAAAACGAGATACTTATGATAACAGCCACTTTTAAAATCAGCACATGCTGGCCAACACTCATGGTGAGATCAACTGGGATATACCGCATATATTCCCTCCTGAAAAACTGGAAATGTGTAGCCCAGAATTAAATGCAGTCCTCTAAGTTGGTAAACAAACTGCTTTACCATGGAGTCATCTGGCCAATGATAAAAAGTTGGATACATGGAAATAACATTCTTTCTTTATTTTTACCTACATAAAGTGCTGGTAGTGCAAGATATACATTTTTCTCATTTTACTCCAATGTGGTCCATTGATATGTATACATGTCATGTAATTGAAACCTGTTGATCGTTGACATGTCTACATGACATGGAAATTGAATGACACAGTAAATAAAAAGTTAAAAAAAATTCAATTCTGATTTAATTAAAACAGATATGGCAGAATGTTTTTTATTCTTACTGTGTGAAAATATGTACTAAAAAAGTTTTTAGTTGCCAAATTTTTTTTAATTATATTTTTACAAAAGCTGAATGGATCCTCTTTGATTTTTTCATCACTTCTTTTCAACTTTTTAATCTAACATATGTGCCACACTCATTTAAATGGTTATAGGTTGTTTATGTATCGTTTCTTACGATTTTCTCCTAAATTTTGGTGAAATTGAAAGAAAAAACGAATGATTACGATATATTTTAGTTTATTTTTAACACAGTTAATCAATACTTTCCTATTATCTATAATATTATCCAGTTTTCAGCATTTTATAGCTCATCATATGAAAAATTAATTTTTATTCATGGATGAAAATATAGTGTTACCTTGGTTAATGACAAAATTACTTTTTGACCGCTTCGTTAAAAACGAGTTTAACGCGTTAGACTTTTTGAACACGTTTAGTAACTATAGTATTCATAATGTAACATTCCTTAATAATAAAAATGGAGACAAGTATACTTTTCATTAATGTGTATGGATTGGAATAAGAATTTATCTCTAAATACTTCATGAATCATATCATTATTCTGATATGCTGATTTTTTTTAGTTTAGAATAAATTTTTATGTTAATTCTTTGCTCCACCTTTAACAAAAAATTTATCAATCACCATAAATAGATTTATCACATTACATGCATAATAAATAATGCTAAACTAATCAGAGAAATCTATTCTAATAAATCTTTGTGATGGACAGTATCCCCCTCTATTTAAAAAAATATTTACTTAAATATATCAATTATTTATATTTTTCCCATATCAATCTCATTACAGATAGGCCTCGATTAGCGCGAATTCGATTAGTGCGACTTAAAAAATTGATACCGTTATTCGGTTAGTGCGAGAAAAGATTCGATTAGTGCGAGTTGTAAACACAGATCAGTCTTACTAACAAAGCTCCTTTTATGATGTCAATTAACAAATTACC
>AYEL01083228.1:0-54935 GCA_000484575.1 Olivierus martensii | reverse complement strand
AAGTTAGCTAATGGCCGGAATCTCACAAAGCAAGAACCAATTACCATATTTTCCATAGAGTTAATACTTCGATTAGCGCGAGAAATTCGTGGAACCAATTATTCGCACTAATCGAGGCCTAACTGTATTTTTACACACATTTTGCAAACAGTAATAGGAATACTGTAGAACCAATAGTGGAAGAAATACCATTTTAATAAATAAATAAACCCAATACAAACAAAAATTAAAAATTGGTACAAAAAATGTAAACAGAATAAATAAAATCAACTTAACTAGGATCTTAAAAAAACAAGAAATAGAACTTAAAACTAAGATGATGAATATTACACAGATAACATTACTAGTTGCCACAACAATGAAGATGCAATAAGATAACCAGAAATATTAAATACAAGCACTATAAGCAGTAAAATTATTTATTCTAAACAGAAGAAATGTTTTCGATCCATTATGGATCCTCTTCAGCTTCTAAAGGAACATGTTTTTCATATTAAAAAAGATAACCAGAAAAGGGTAATCTTGTATTAACTTGCGTCTAAATAAAAGTTTTCAAGTATTAAATAATGAGTAAGCATTATGGATATTTACCATTGTCCTTAAGATTACACTTTGCATGTAAAGTTTTTCCATAAATCTTGTTGTTTATGCATTGATTTGAAGAGCTACTGACTCTGGTCCTGATATAAAGGATAAAGAAAATGAATTGCAAATCATCAAGAAGTCATATTGCACACAAATATGTGGCAACCAATTTTGATAAGATAATCTTCAGAATCCAAAATAAGTTTTTTTATAATCTAGGATAAGTTCAGATATAAGATACTGTTGTCTCACTCTGCATTTAAGAGCATGCACAAACAGTTATCAGTATAATTAATGAGCTGCAGAAACCAGAATTACAACATGTTTAAGCAGATATTTGCAATAATAAAAGAAAAGACTGAAATGGGATGGAGAATTTATAACTGCTAAGAAATATATGCAAAGATATAAAGTATTATTTAGGTAGAATTGACTGACAGCTGAAGGATAGGTTATACAGTGTAAGGTAGCACCAATACATCATTGCCTTACGCTTAATAGTGTGCAATAAAGACTATGATGTGGTAATTATTACTAATGTCCATTAGTATGCTTCTGCCAGATTTATGAGAAAGCTTTGTATACAAAAGTGTAATCTTAAGGATAGTCAAATATTTAGAATGTTGATATATTATCAGATGTTTCAAAACTTATCTAAACATTGGTTAATGCAAGACTGCCCTTTTCTCATTATTGAAAAGAAATTTGCATCTTCACTGTTGTGCAACTAGAGATGCAACTGATACTCGTGATATTTTTAAGATATTGATACTTTAGTTTGATGCTTTGATATTTTTATACTTTATAAATTTATTTTGACATTTACTGAATAATCATAGTTATATTTTATATTATAATTATAATAGAGCAACAAGCCCAATAGTAGTCCTAAATATTCAATGGTCATCTAATTTTTAGGGAATAAGTAGTTATATTTTATAGAAATAATTTTTGTTAAATTAGAAAAAATAGCAAATTCTGAGCATTTTTGACTTTGCTTTATAAAACAGTTTTTCAAAAGATTATTACAGTTGAGTATCAATTATCTAAACCATTGCCACTCAAAAAACATTACAGTATCTTCTTTAGTGCACTAGTTATTGTACAAAAATATTATTTCTGTCCCATAATGTATTCTTTCCAATTATTTATTTGAAGATATATGCAGTATATTATGGAAATAGTCTTAATTTTACATTATAAGAGTTAGATATCAAATGTTGACTTTAACTAATATGTAAACAGTTTGGTTGTTAAACTATTTTCTAAATGAATTATTTTTTTATAATACTTTATATTTTAAAATGTAATAGTAAACCTTGCATACAATAAATTAATTATAGAATTATACTTTTTCATATAAAATAAATATTTTCATGTATGTTTATCCAAACAATTTGATTAACTGAACAACTTTGGTCTTAACTAGTTTGGATAATCAATGTTCTATTGTATTTTAGGTCTTTATTATTTTTGTGTATAATAAATTATTAACTATTTATTTTTAGATTTAATAAATTTCTAATTCTTTGGACAATTATTTTTGATTTAGATCTTTAAAATTATTCATTGAAATTTTTGGTATTTATCTTAAGAGGTATCAATATTTTCCAGACAAGTATCTAATAGTATTGATTCTTTGTAAAAAAGAAAAAAATATCAAGTAGCATCATATATTGATACTTTTCATAAATATTACATCCTAGTTGCAACCAATGATGTCATTTGGAATGTCCATCCTCTTAGTTTAAAGCTTTTTTTCTTTCTTATTTATTTTTACTTATTTGTAATTAATTGATAATGGACACTGCCATAATATATGTATGTTTTATTATTATTATTATTATTATTATTATTAAATTATGAATAGATATATCCAGTGAGAGAAATAATACTACTGATGAAAATTCCAATGTAAAAAAAGAGGAGAGGAAAGCTTTAAGTTTAACCATTTTAAGTTAAATAGAAATCTAATATATGAAAATATTAAAACAGAAATCAGGCAAATCAAGAATTAAAAAGTCCTCAACTTATGTTAATCATCTTAGGATGGAGACATTGGAATGGAATCCCATCATACATTGAGAACTACCTGTAATGCTTTCATGCTACCAAAATTTTGAAATTCAAATATGATTAACAATGATGAACTTTGGCCATTGTGATTTAATTTATATTTGTAATGGAAAAATATGTTGTTATATTTAAGGAATATGCAAACCAGATTAAAGAAATACTAGTAGTAGTAAACAAAAATTAGCAAATTGATGAATTGATCATATCCTTTTCAATGTTCCAATTTTATTGTTTTGAAGTCTTCACATGGTTTCATTACAGTAGAACTTTATAACTCTTGCTCTGTGTATGACAAAATGTTTTTACAGTGAGTGTAGAAAGTATTCATACAACACTGATTTTCACACACAAACTGTCGTTTGAATATGTTAATTGCAACAAAATGACTTGAAATTAGGAAAAATGCTAAACCACTCTTTTATAATACAGCATCACTACTAATAATCCGAATATGTTTACTAGCAATTTTGAGAAATGGGAAAAATCACAGACGATTTTTGAGTAGGGAAAAAGTATTCATACACCCAACAAAAATGCAAATATCTGTTGGAGTTTCTTGATTGGTTACATGTGTTCTACCATGTAAATGAATATGAAGATTGTGCTGTATAAAAACACAAGCACCACGCAATTCAGATGAGATATAGATGTCCAAAATGGGTCGAAAAGCTGCAGAGATCAGTGTTTGTGAAAGGCAGCTAATATTAAAGCTTCATGAAGAGGCAAAGTTATAATCAAATTGCAGTTACGGTTGGGAGACCACGTTCTACAATTCAAGCAATTATTAGAAGAGCTATGGCCTCCGAAACATTGCATAATAAGCCTCAAGTGGTCGACCGCCTCTCCTTAGCAGTGTTGACAAGAAATTTCTTGTAAGAGAATTGAAGAAAAATCCAAGAGTGAGTGCTCCACAACTGCAAGTAGAACTGCAAAACAGAGGAGTGTGCGCATCAGCTAGTACAGTTCGAAATTCATGCAGAGGCAAAGGTTTTCATGGTCGCATTGCACGAAGGAAATTTTTTGTTAGTGAGAGGAATCAGAAGGCATGATTAGCATTCGCGAAAAAATACCAGAATGAAAGCTCAGAGTTCTGGAAAAAAATTATTTATTCTGACGAGAGTTAGTTCAACCTATTTGGGTCTGATGGTAGATGAATGGTGTGAAGGAAACGGAACACAGAGCTGCATCCAAAGAATCAATCTGCTGCCCACAGTGAAACATGGAGGAAGTTCTGTCCTTGTGTGGGGTTGTATGAGTGCATCTGGTGTTGGCAATTTAACCATAATCAATGGAATTATGAATCATAAAGTCTATATGGACATTTTAAGAAATAATTTACAGTCGACTGCAGCAAAAATGGGTCTTCAACATGATTACATTTTTATGCACGATAATGATTCCAAATACATGCCTCTGGATACTATATAACACACCCAAATTTATGCAATTTCCTCCTCAGTCTCCAGACATCAATCCGATTGAACATTTGTGAGAAGTTCTTGATGCAAAAGTGAGATCCAGGGCAATTTCCAACAAACAGGATTTAATAAGCACTCTTTGACAAGAATGGGACACTATAGCTCCTTCCGTGACATTAAATCTTGTTGAATCCATGCCACGAAGGCTGCAGGCAATTATCCATGCAAAAGGGTATCCAACAAAATATTAGGTGCAAAATAAAATTGGAAACATCTCTAATTATGAGGGGTGTATGAATACTTTTTAAACCTCGAAAAGCCGGAGTAGTTATGTTTAATGCCATCCACTCATATATAACTGTTTTTTCGCATGTAAACTTTCCATGCGGTAATAAAGTACATCCTGTTATATGTATCTGACTGGTTGTTGTACATTTTACATTTCTAGATTTTCAGCCGCAGAGATGTTTTTGAGCAAATTATTTGTGTATGAATACTTTCTGCATTCACTGTATATTGCAATTTATACCTACCATATTACTTCGAATTTAAGCACACTTTTTATTCAAATTTTTAAGACGTAAAATTTAGGTGTGGCTTAAATTCAAAGTGAATATTTTAACATCACTTATTTCTCCCGATCTGCCACTCCCCAACATTCGAGTTTTTGTTTTACGCTATATGCATATGCATAGTATTATGACCATTGATAACAGTTTATTCAGTGATCCCCAGTTTGTACTTTTCTGATTTAATCCAGTTGCTGTTTGATAGTAGCTTGTAGAATCACGTCATATCTGATCATATTTTAATTATAAGAAAAATCATGAATTACTATAATGCTGTTTATAACTGCCAATGGAAACAAATTGCCATCTTTTAATATTTTAAACAAAAAAAAACTGTACCCAAGAAAAACTTTCCTAAGGGTGTTCCTTATAATCCAAGCACAAAAGAATGCATGAATGACAACAGAATTGATGAAAGATTGATTAGAACAAAATAAGACATACATAAAAAATTGGTCAACATTGGAATTTTGGAAATTGGTCAAAAAATTGGAAAACATGGTCAAAAACGTTTCGAATTCTAAATAAATAAACATATTTCTGCTACTTAGTGCTTGATTTATTTTCTACTATTGATTAGAACATATTTGGGAGAAGATACCTGGTGCTATTTAAAAAAAAAAAGTAATAGTATATCTGAAGAATATTCTCAATAAATTAGATAGCTTATTATGTATATTAGTACTAATTTAAGTAAATAAAACTGTTTCTTTTTTTTTCAAAACCTATTATGAAATAATTTTTATTTTTTTATTATTTTTTCTAATTTTAAAATCCCACTGTGGTTAAATTTGAAGTAATACGGTATTTTCATTCTTTTGGAAGCTCAAGTTATATAGTAATTGCAAATAAATCAAGGGCCATCATCTCATTAATGCTAAAGAATAGACATTATAATTAAGTATTTACATGATAAGAGCATAGATTTATTTATCTTACTAATTACATAAATGTTATAACATTGAACAAAAATTTTTCCCAGTCAGAATTTAATATTGTATTATGTTAATGTCATTCAAATTCTTGAAGTTTTACTGTATAGTTTATATTGATTATTCATAAATTTTACTAATTTTCGATTTATTTTATTACTTGTTTCAAAGATGCAATAAAAAAGACAAACCGATTATAAATTTAATGTAAATAAAATATATTTGTAGTTACATGAAATAATAAAAACACGAGTTATCAAAGTCTGCAGTTGAAAATTCGATCTATTTACAAAGAATCTCTAATTTGTGCTGAATCTAAAAATGTAATTATTTTTTACCGCGAGGTCCCGTTATCGCGACGGAGATACCAAAGTTGGGGCCTATGAATTAACTTTTTACGTTATCTATATAATTTAAAGAAATAATTTGACAGTTATAATAAATTTCGACGTTTTTTTACATTCCAAAACGAATGAATCACTTCCCTTGACCTATGACCTACCTTTACAAAATTTACAATTTTTTTCATTTACGCTGTTTTTATCGGTCCCGAATCTCTCTAAATTCTGTTTTCTTAGTTTTATCTATAAATATTGGTTGAAAACAACACAGTAATATTAAATGATATTTTTCAGGTTCCAGACATGCTAAATGTAATAAATAAAACAACCTTTCAACGAGATCTCTTTGTTTTCTTCCAAAGACGAATTTCGAAAAGCACGATGGATAATTTTTTCTCCTACCGGCAATTTATTTATATTTTTTCTTAACGGAATCAATAGAAAATTGTAATTTTTATTAGTTACTTATGAATTTAATATTTATTATATAATAATAATAATCATAATCATGAACATCCATATAAATAGATTATTGTAATTAATAAATATAAATAGCAATAAATACTGGATAGCTGCTCAATGTTAGAAAAACGTCCGCCCAATGTTGTCAGATTGGGCTACAAGTAGCGGATTGGGCGATTTTTTAAGTATCCTCGCTACAAAAATTTTTAATTGGGCGACACGTTACTTTTGGGGCTACTAATTTGCAGGTTATAAATCTTTAAAATACGCTACTTTTTTATTTTCATATATAAAATCACAAAAGCATTATTAGTTTGCATCATGCGGCTCCATAGCATATCAAATGTCAAATTCTTAACTTTTTTAGAGAAAACGACACAATCAATATTAAGCACAGATATTATAAATTAAAATGTACAGTACATGTAATGCACCATATACATACAGAATATTGGAGAAACGAGAATTAAGAGTAAGATTAAATGAACATAATAGATACATAAGATTAAACCAATATAAATCAGGAATAGCAGTACATTGAATTATAGACCCAGGGCCGTGCGGTAGATTTTCTCAGAATAAGGCGTCTTCGAAATGCCGCCCCTTAAATGTTTTTTTTTTATAACCTTCGTTTGTGATCTAAAAAACACTGCACAAAATGTACGAATACTATTTTTATTTTGACAATATAAACAACTATAAAATAATGATATCAACTACAACAATCTACTACAGTTTTATCCTTCTACCTTTAGCAAATTCGTTAATTAGGAATGTATAGACTAGAGTGGCAGCCAATGTAGATTCAATAGAAATTAATGACAGATTTCTAAGTTTTGTTCGGCTTATTGAACTTCTTAACTAGTGTTTTATTAATTTTAATTTGGAAAAACTTCTTTCCCCACCAGCTATAGAGATACTGTGTGTTAATAAAATTCTCAGAGCTATAACAGTATTCGATACAAAGTAATTAAGTTATTTTAGCACATAATTTAAAACATCCAAAGATTTCATACAATATGGTAGCATTCGGGATACTTTACGTAAATTTTGTATTTATTATCGTCCTATTTCCGACCCCTTTTTGCCTAACATTTTATCCCACATGCACAACCTGTTTTTCTACTATTCCTCTGATACTCAGGGTTTAAATTACAATTTACACTTCATTTTACAGATGTCCCATTCTCTGTTAGGTTCTCTGCTAACGCTCACTTTTTCTGTGCAGCTGAAGAGGAGCAGTCCAACCCGAAAGTGCTCCTGCATCTTTAATTTTATTTTAAGATCCTATTAGCTAGTTCAGATTTTATTGTATCTTGATTTATTGATTTAAGCACAGCATAGCCACTTGTCATCTCTCGAGACAAACTAACATTAAAATCAAATATTGTAAGTTCAAAGCAGAACTATTAACATAGATCAAACTGCCAAACTTTTTTACTTCACGGCACACTAAAGCAAGGGAATTTGTTTCGCGGCACACCAAATAAAAATCCGAAAAAATTATTTTAATACGAATCAAAATATTAATATACTGTAGGTAACAATAATAAAATATTATTATTTTATCGAAATTAAAAAATAGGTAATATAAATAATAATTTTATTAATGAGAATTTTTTTTTTTTTTTTTTTTTTTTTTTTTTTTTTTTTTTTTTTTTTTTTTTTTTTTTTTTTTTTTTTTTTTTTTTTTTGTTTCATTTCCATGAGAACTTGAAACCTAATTCGCAAAGATACCACGATCCAAACGGCAACAAGAATTGAATGGCTGTATAGCTAAATTTTTCGCGGCACACCTGGAATCTCTCGCGGCATAGTAGTGTGCCGCGGAAAACAGTTTGGCAGACACTGATCATAGATCAATATAGAAAAGTGTTGCGTAAAGATTTTTAATTATTGAATGGTTCAATTGTATTTTGATTTCGCTGCTTATGCCGCCCCCTTACGGTGCCGCCTCTCTGCCTCATAGCGCCGCACGGCCCTGTATAGACCTTGGTCTATAACAGTGCTGTCCAATTATAATGAACCCGAGGGCCATAGTCGTGTTTACTAGGGACATGAAGGGCCGCAGTTACAAAAAGGGGAAGGGGTTTTGGTACTTTATATGCTATTGTCTCAACAAACGGAACGCATAAATATAACGCTTTTTGGAAACCAATTTTATTTCCAGATTAAACAAATCTTATATTGCATCTAATAAACATGTTAACAAAAAGTTATAAAATATAAACAAATAAAAAATATAAAAGAATATGTATGTACAGTCTATTCTGAAATGGTTTTCACTAAATTACTACTTACCGTTTTTCCGGTTACGATAAAAACCACGGAGGGAGAGATACATGGAGATGGCATGACGTCACTAAAAGTGAAGCCAGCGATGGGTTGACCAAGATGGCTGCCTTTCGAGCATAAAAACTCAGAAGTTTGATCTTAAAACTGTAATAACAATCTATTTCATGATAAAACCCCTTATAATAATAGAGACCAAATATTAAGACAACTATATAGTATACGTAACAAATTTTAATAATAATTGTATAGTAGCTTTTAGGAAACAGTATTTATTTAAAACATTAATTGTATTTTGATTTCAAATTGTTCAAATTGTATTAATTTAAATTCGATAACATTTGTTAATATGTTTATGGTTAATTATATCATCAAAATATTGAAGTAACTCGGTAGTGTACGTGTACACTACAGAGTTACTTCATACTCTCGCTATCATCAAAATTTGAATTTGAATATATAGAGTATTCATTATTTTACACTACAGAAAATCCATTATTTTACTTTTTCTTTTCGGGTAGAATTTTACAAATGTGGTTCTTGAAACTGTAATGTGTTCTAGTTTATGCGGCAGGCCGTATAAAATGCTTTTGCGGGCCGGATCCGGCCCGCGGGCCGGCTTTTGCCCACCCCTGCTCTACAGAGTAATCAATTCATGCCATCCTCTTTACAATTTAATTATAAACCAAACAAAACATCGATAAAAGATCATTTTTATTTTCTCATATCGGATCAGTGGTAAAATTATGTAGATGAGATGATGTCACAAACTAAGAAAGCTCCCTTGGAAGACAAATGTCCATTCTGTAAACACATGATAGTTAAATCCTACGACAGAGTAAAAGGAAGTAAGTTAACTCTCAAACAAAAATATAATATGCTAAATAATATTGAATATAATGATAAACAATAAAAGAGCATAATAAAATAATAGATAGGGCAGGTCAGAGTCAACCTCTTCACATCTTTATTTAATTTATATATATATATATATATATATAGCAAAAACAGCTACTGTATTTGTAGGTAACAAGTTTCAACATGTTAGTCTACATTATTAAAACTTCATATTACTTTATGTTTTTGTGTATTATTTGTTGATCTTAAATATCATATTATTGGCATGATATCATTCCATGCAGCAATGTCTCATTTTCAGTCAGGGAACAATATGACATCAATGTTGTATAGGTGCAATCATTACACTAACTTAGCTTCAGGAGTTTTTAATCCAGAATTTTTGTTAAAAAATTATTTTTCCAACTTATATAAATATTTAACTTGTGTAAAATTCTGAAAAATGTAACCCTTACATAAATTGGGGAGTGGCTATATATTGTATTTAATCTAATAAACAACACACAAAGTTATTGAAAATAAAAAAATATCTTTTAATAATCATTACGCATTTATCCAAAGATTTTAATATACATTATTATTATTATTATTATTAGAAGACAGTTTTAAACTGAATATATTCTTTAAAAAATAAAAATATAAAATTATCCATTCTAATAAATATTGCAATAAATTTACAAATAAAAAAATAATGTTAATTATAAAGAATGCAATAAAAATCCAAAACTCTTACCTTAGCTAATGCTTTTGCTCCCTTTTCAGTACATATATTATCATTAAGATTTATTTCTTTAAGGTTTGTGTTTATTGAAAATGAATTTGATAAAGCACTTATTCCTTCATGATTTATACCATTTTGGGGCATACATATAATTTCCAAAGTGCCAAGGGCCTAAAAATAAAAATCACAAAATAAATTTTTTAATCTTAAAAAATATGTTTAAAAATAAATGAATATTTAAATAATTTTACATTTTAATATTGATTAGAATTAGAAATGATATGACTAATATACCAGGTATGGCTATTAAATAACTAAATAAGTGCTATAAATAGTACAATTTTATTAAAACATTGTACATCTTAACTTTTATTTCCTTCAATATACTCCCCTTCCATCCACACATCACTGGATTCCTTTCTTCCACCGTTCAAAATGCATGTCCATTTCTTTTAAGTTTTTAAACAACACCATTTTTGCTTTGCCTCCACAGATTCAAAACAAGTCCTCTTTAGCATTCTTTTGATCTTAGAGAATAAAAAAGACACAGAATGCCAAATCTAGGACTAAAGCTGATGATTCAATGCTGATATGCAATTTTTGTCAAAACCTGCTTTGTGCACTGGAGCATTGTCTTGATGAATTCATCCAGGACAATGCTCCATGAGATCATCCATGTTGGATGAAGAATATCATTGAATCATGAAGATTATCAGGAGCCCGCCCATTAAGCCAAGATTATATGCTTTGAGTAAAAAATTTTTGATTTGCAATAAGTTTATCAGGAGCCCGCCCATTAAGCCAAGATTATATGCTTTGAGTAAAAAATTTTTGATTTTAATATTCAAAAATAATATAATATTCAAAAAATAATATTCAAAAAGCTAATATTCAAAAAAACTATATACATCAACTATGAACATAAAAATTTATTTTAATTATTAAAAAATCTGTTTTAACATATATTTTATTCTGAGCAATTTCCTTTCATATGTCTTTTTTTTAGATCCAACATAGATCTTAAGAACAAAAAAATACTAATGAATATAAATAAAATTATATGATTTGGTATACCAATATTTATAGATAATGTATTTATAGCTTAGTTTCTTAATTAATGATCAAAAAATTTTTTTCCTCAAGAAATTACCTCAAAAACTTTTGCTAGTTCTTTTGATCCTTCATTTTCTAAACGATTTCTTCCACATACAAATGTTTTTAATGAAAATGGAGTATTATTTGTTTTGCTTTTTTTATGGCATTCTAAGAGAGCTTCAGCTAGCATCTATAAATTAAATTATAATAAAATTTAAATTATAATTCAAAATTTTAACTAATTTATAATTTTAATTACAAATTGTTAATGATATATAACAGTTCAATAATAATCATATTTATTGCTCACATTCTTAGAGATGTCATAAATGTTTCATCTTTTAATATTATCTATTGAGAAAGAAATGCTACTTTAAAATAATCAAGAAAGATATAATTTGAATAAGTAAATAATTTAAAAGTACTATAATAAAATTTAAAATATATAGTGCCTATTTTATATTTTCTTAATAGAAAGTATTTCTACATGCTGATCTATTATTTTTGGATTATTTATGAGTACAAAATTAAAAACAGTTACACTGACAAAATGATATAACTTCCAATATTACTAGCACTATGGCAGGAAAATAAAATATACACACAAAACATAAATAAATTAAGAATTAATCAAAAGGAAGAAGTGCTTTCAATTTATTTTAAAATCATCATCAGCTTCCATTAACAGTTTATTAAGAATTCAGTTTATTATTCTGTTAATGGAAGCTGATGATGATTTTAAAATAAATTGAAAATGCTTCTTCCTTTTGATTAATTCTTAATTTATTTACTTTTTGTATATATATTTTATTTTCCTGCCATAGTTCTAGTATTATTGGAAGTTAGGAGTACAATTTTAAATATTGTAATATTTCTTTCTCAGAAGTTTGAATATAAACTACACAAGAATTATAAATGTTATTGAAAGAGCCATACCATCTTAAGAGTCTAAATGTCATGAGAAAATTAGCAAAGAAGAGTAAAAAGCAGTAGGCAGCAAGAAGATATCTGACTCTCTTCAGTGCATTAAGGAATGATAAAGATCCACTAGAAAAACAAGAAAAAAGTGGAGTTTATAGAGTACCGTTAAGAGACATAAAGGAAAATGAAGAAAAAGCGTACATAGGCGTCACAGCAAGAACCATTAAAAGAAGGATTGATGAACATAAGAGAGACGTGAAAAATGCAAAATTGACAACAGCACTAGCAGTAGAGGCGTATAACAGCAAAATCGAAATTTACCTAACTTTTTCTTCACTTCGTTGTATACCTGGTTAAGAAATAGATCATTATATCCATGGTTTCTACCTACCTTTCTGATATATCTCAATTCCTCTTTTAGACTTTCCTCTTCAGAACAATACGTTAGTGCTCTTTTATAAAAACTTCTAAAGGAGGCTTTTTTATAAGATGTTGGGTCATTCGACCACTTAGGAATTACAATAACCAAGGCAATAGAGATATTGAGAAGAGCTGATAAAGAGAATTTAGTTAACGACAAGCTAAACTGGGAGCCGTCAGTAGCATGGAAATATGTTATGGGTAATGAGAAGTTAATTTAATCTTCTAAGAAAGACTGATATGTGAGTTAAGAAAAGTTAGATGCCTTATGGAAGGAATTTAATCTTCTAAGAAAGACTGATATGCGAGTTAAGAAAAGTTAGATGCCTTATGGAAGGAATTTTATAGTGAAGAAGTTTATAGTTTCAGTATAGGATTATGTTAATTGAAGCTGCTAATCTCGATGTTAGAAACACGATGTAATTTTATTGAGATCGTGTAGTCCCTATGTTGTAATTACTTACCAAGTTAATAAGTTTTTATTTTATTTTACTGTATAATGTGTATTAAGTTTATAATTGTAAATATTAGAGTTTTATCTATTTTAAATTGTAATTATATTTATATTTAAATTTAAAGTTGTACTAAGAACAAAGTTTTTGAATTTGTTCTGAAGAGTTACTGTTCCATAGCAATGTTCTAATGTTATCTTGATTCGATTGTAAAGAAGGGTGAAATACCTGATGATGGCGTTTGTACGCCGAAAACGTTAGTATTATACGATGGTTAATTAAAAGAGAGTTATTTTTAAATTGCAGAGTGTGCTAAGTAATTATTCAATTACTGTATTATGTTTATGTATTACCAATAGTAAAAATATTAAGCAAATAACCTTTATTAATAAATATTTAATACTGATTAATTATTAAAAAATTATTATGTAATGTCACAAATGAATATAGATGGAAATTGATGTTGACTATTATATTCATCTCTTTATTCGTAGAAGTTAGCAAAAATTTAAAACTTTTATAAAATTTTTACTTTTATAGCTTTTGCAGAAATTAATTATTCTTAATATATCTCAAATTTTATAGAAAAAATAATTATATTGTTATTTTTAATTAAGTCCATCAGAAATATTTTTCCATTTAATTTACTTGAAAAAAATCAAATAAAAATGTAATATTTGTACTAGATGATATCTAGCAGATATTGTAATGTGAAAAAGAATTATGAAGTACAGAAATAATTCATTCAGAATTATGGGTTTTCTATTTTGAGAATTCACAAGAAGGTATTATTTTTTGTTCATAATAAAAATCTCTCTTAATATAATATATGTATAGCACTATAGAGGAAAGTATATATACAAATAATGCAAAATAGAAGATGAGATCTTTTACTAATTACATGATCTTATCACAAGATGGCCAACATCTGTGATGGCATCAACCTGAAGAGTGAAAATGGAGTTTAGTAGGTCAGGCTGGATCCCTTTGGAAAAGGGACCTGGAATTGAACCCAAAATCCTCTAAGCAGTTGCTTTATCATGCAGAGGAAATTCACAACTTTCTAGACTAGCAATAGACTAAGGCCTGGGCTCCATTACATTTGAAAACACACCTGAAACTGGAAACTGAAAGTGATGCAGTTTCAGGTTTGTACACCATATCTTTACCAGAGACTCACCTGATAATACAGTAGAAATAAATTTAATGTTTCAGTTTCAGGTGTAACTATGTAGACAATCAGAGTTTAGTATTCATTGACATATGTAGATAACATGGCAATGCACAGACCAAGAAAAATTTTTGGTTTTCAAGACACTCAGGTTCTGCCCGTTTAATGCTATAAATAATAAAAGCTCTTATTTTATTAATTTCTTTTGTGTTTTAAATCAAATAGATTATACAAATCTATTTGATTTAAAACACAAAATTACCTAAAAAAATAATTATAAAAATTATTACCTAAAAAATAATATTCCGTTACCTAAAAAAATAATTGGGTGTCAATATTAGGGATTTCTATTTGATATAGATATGTCAATCTCTGATGTTTCCAATTGAGTTTGTGCAATCTTCGATGGTTCTGATAAATAAGAAAACATCAAAGATTGATTCTTATTCAATTATCTCAGAAACAAGACACTTCCAACAAATGTTGCCTACTGGATGCATTTCCCATTTCATTAATTGTGACAGTTTCTTTTTTTTGCATATTTTATTTTGATTTTGTTTTTTATTTTTCATCCTTGTTATTTATTATGTTTTGAATAAAATGATTGCTATTAGAAAAATCTTATTATTTTCATTCTGCATAGCGATAATTTATTTCTTCAAATTAGGCAATGAAATTGTTTGTTTTGGCATCAATCATAAGACATGATCCAATTTTAAATAAGTTAAAAAGTGAAAATTTCTGCATCTTTGAAAAATAGATTATACCAAAAAAAAAAAAAAATAATGATTTATAATTTTGATGCTTTGTTTTCTAATTTTCAGTTTCAGGCATATTTTCAGGTGTAGTGGAGCCCAGGCTTAAACTGAAAGCAACCTGAAACATAACAAACTGAAACGAGCACAAGTTATCAGTTTCAGTTTTCAGGTATAATAGAGCCCAGGCCTTAAAGAATAATGCTTTACAAATTATTTCCTTGTAAAAATTATCAAAAATATGAAGCTTACTTTCAGTAGACAAATCTTCCTCCAAATTTGTAGCCTGGATAAGTTCATCAGTCAATTTTTCTGGATCCACTCTTGTAGAATCCATGCGATTTTCTTCTGTCATCACCTGATTAAAATTGATGTTTTAAAAATTAAAATTCATTTAAAGTATATCAAAATTATAATATATTTAAGTATCTAATTAAATAGCATGTGCATCACCTAACAGTTAATATTCAAATACATTATATATGAAAAGAAAAAGTTCTTATGTGCATTTTTATATGCAGTAACAGTACTAATTTGGTGATTGTGTAGTATAAGGTCATGTGTATTTTAATTAGTTAAATGAATAATAAGCTTAAATTACATTTCAGAGTGCGTGATTGTATACTAATAATACAAATATAAGAATCACGTTACATGATTATAGCACTTTAGCAAGTCGAAACATATTTAATTCACAAATCTGAGAAATTCACTTAATTTTTTCAATTAATACTTAATCTAAAATAATATTAATAAATGAAGTTAGTTAGTTAACTGTTTATATTATATAAATGTTTAAAATGGTTTTCTGCTTTTTGATATCAAGATTGTCAAGTTGATTGAAAGGCAATGAAATGTTTGTTTTGGCATCAATCATAAGACATGATCCAATTTTAAATAAGTTCAAAGATGCAGAAATTTTCACTTTTTAATTGACAAAATATAACTATTTTCATTTTGTTTACATATTAAAAATATGAATTATTTATTATGATGAAACATAAAAACAAAATTATTGTATGATATATGGGTTTGGCCAGTTTTAGATTCCACTACATTGTCAGTTTCAGGATGGTGAGAATTTTAGATGTCATAGTCAGTATATAATGATGATTGACATATTATTGCAGGGATGGATAGTAAAATTGATTTTACATTATAATAAAATATGTTAAGTGTAATATACCTGTATTTTTGATATTTTTATATTTAGCTATTGTGACTTTTAAATATAGAATCTATAATTTTTAATAAACTTTTTAACTAGCTAAAAGTTTTATATTTATAATAAAAGCTTTAATTAAAAGTTTTTAATTTTATTTTCAGCACCATATACAATTATAACATTTCCATTTTTGTTTGCTGTAATGTTTGGGGATGCTGGTCATGGTCTTTTGATGTTTCTGTTTGCTGCTTGGATGGTACTTAAAGAAAAGGGCTTGTCTGCTCAAAAATCAGATAATGAAGTAAGTAAATGCTATAAGCTTGCTTAAATAAAAATGAAAAATACTCTAAAGGAATATCAGAAAAGTGAATATACTTTCAATTTTTTGATATTCTGATTAGGATATTTTTTCCACCACAAATTGGATGGCTACAAATACTCATTAATTTATACAGTCTTGGATTTTAGACATACAATTTTCCAAAAATTAAAAATAAATAATAATATCTTATTTTATAATTTTAATATTTTTAAAAATTTTGTTTTCTACTTCACTAATGGAAAAGAAAGAAAAAAAAATAAAAACAGTTTTTGAATTATGCAATACTTAAATTCTAGAAGAATTTGTTTAGAAATCAAATTTTGCATGAGCCAAATTTATAATATATCTTTAAAATAAGACAAGTTGATTGAATGACAAATAATAACTCCTAGCAAAAAATATGATTAATATTGTTTGATATAATTCAATCAAATAATCTTTCTTAAGTTTATTAAGCCATTCAGTTTGATTAATATCAAACTGAATGGCTTAATAAGTATCAGATGGAGAAGCATTAATGTACAACAAAGAATTTTTGTAACAGAAAAATGAGAGATTATATCAGTTTCCTGCTGAAAATATACAAGGTCCATTTATAACAGGAAAAGCTGTACAAAAAAACAAAACTTCGACAAAGTTTGTGCTTCTTTGTTATTTTTTGGTGGTGTCCTAGAACTATCATCAGATGGGCCTGGCACGCCTGCCTCGCGAACGGGATGCTGGGAATCAACGAAACAAGATGGCAGCACCCTTGCAGGTTTGCACCAATGCAGAGCAGCGGAGTGTCATTAGGCAGTGCAATATGGTGAAAGTTGTTTGAGTCAAACACAAGTGTACGAGTGGTCAGATAAGTTCAAACGGAGTGTAACAAGTGCTGAAGATTCACCACGCCCAGGACGCTCTGTCTGTGCAGTCACAGAGAACAACATTGCAAGAGTTGATGAGTTGATATGGGAAAACAGGCATATTACGGTGAGTGATACTGCAGCAAAGTTGAAGATTAGTGTCGGATCAGCCCACCATATTGTTCATGACAGTTCAAGAAAGTGTGTGCGAGGTGGGTTCCAAAACATTTGACATCAGAAATGAAAGAAAGGCGCATGGATGTGTGAAGGGAGCTTTTGCGACAGTACGAGGCTGAAGGGGAGACATTTCTTCACTGTATTGTAATGGGAGATGAGAGTTGGGTGCATTTTTACGAACCTGAACAAAAGCGGGCTTCAATGGAGTGGCAACATTCTTCATTTCCAAAACCCAAGAAGGTGCAAACTGAAAGAAGTGCTGGTAAGTGATGTTCACTGATTCCCAGCATCCTGTTCACGAGGCAGGTATGCCAGGTCCATCTGATAATAGTTCTAGGACACCACCAAAAAATAACAAAGCAGCACAAACTTTGTCGAAGTTTTTTATTTTTTATACAACTTTTCCAGTTATTTATTGAATGGACCTTGTATATTTAAAGTGCTAATACAATTTTGAGTTGTATTAGCATAAATATTTAACAAAATGTAGAATCCTAATATAGAAAAAATTATAGTGGATTTAAATTAATACTGTTAGATTTTTACAATTAATATATCAAGAAAAATATCAAAATAAAATATAATAAAAATGGTTTCTAAAGTTTATATGGTAGTTTTCTCCTATTACAAAAAATGTTTGTTGTGTTTTCTTTTTTCATAAAAGAACTCATGCAAACATTTAAAATGATACAGATAATCCCTTGACTTACAATGGAGTTTGAACTGAACCCAAAGATCATAAATCAAAGCAGTCGGAAATGCCAAAATTTATAAAACTTCCCACTACCAATATTTATTATTACATTCTACTTTACTGTAACAAACAAAGTATACAAAAATATTAGAACCAGACACAAAAGGATGCTTTCTATACATCAAATCATTGCTCATAGATCTATGTGAATTTCAATTACCAATCACAGAATTCACAAATTACATCATTGCATTAAGTCAAAGACTATCCATACATGGTACATATGACAATCTGTTTTATGGATGGAGTTGATTTTGGAAATATTGTATCATTAAATATCCACTTTGCAGCCCTTCTGAAAGATTCTCATATTCTAAGAAGTACAGTTAATGATTTAACAATAAGATGAATTAAATCATTAAATGTAAATAAAATCATGCTAAAAACTATTAAACGAGTAATAGAAATCACAAAGACTTCTATTAAATATTATTTATTTCAATAAAATCAGTGTTAGAAAGATACAAATTATTTTAATTTTTTTTGAGTGCAAATAGAACAATTAATAAAACAATCATAATACGAATGACAACATTTTATGAATTTTTAATTATTGGAGTGCAATTGCTTATAGAAAATTTGAAACAACAACTAATAAGTAGAAATGCTTCGTTTCTCAGAAATGTGCAGTGGTACCTCGGTATACGTCCTTAATCCGTTCCAGATCCTTGGACTTATACCAAACAGGATGTATACCGAATGAATTTTTCCCATAAGAAATAAAGAGAAAATGATTAATTCGTTCCCATGAAAAAAAATCCTATTGTTATTGGCATATTATACCTTGATGGGGTTGTATAAAATAATTAAACACTGCTTAATACTAAAATACATAAATATAAAAGCAATTACAGTATATGAAATAAATGAAAATTTAACTTACTACCCTGCTAAAAAAAGTGCCTAAAGGTTGGTGCTGAGAAGAGAGGAGGAGAAGGAGATGTTATTGTTTGGAAGGAAAGTCTGCTTTCAATAAAACTTTAGAAATCTGAAATTCTGGTGTTTTTTCTATTTCTATGTTCTGTCTCTTTTCTCTACTTGGACCTTGCTGAAGCTCATCAGGTTTGACTTTTACTAAAAGTCTGTCCAAAGAACTTTGCTTCTGCTTTCTCCTCAGAATGTTTCAGAAATATGGCATTGTCTAGTCATTCCAGACAATGCTATTATAAGTTGTTTGGATTTATTAGGGTGGTATTTCTCTGCAAGTTTTATATAAGGGATGTGTTTTTTAAGAGAACACACATCAGACTCATACAGGTTCTAGCACGTGAATCGGTTGTATTCCAAACGAAGGTCGTATATCAAGCAAAATTTTTCGCCCCCAAACAGGATGTATACCAAGTTGGACTTATTCCAAAGCTGACATATATTGAGGTACCACTGTAATTGTTTTATTCACAAAATTGGACATTAAACAAATCTCAAAAATTCTATCATCCACATTCTCTTCAGACTTATATGAAATCACAAAAGATAGTCTAATAATTTTTTTCAAATGCTTCAATGAATTAGTTTTATTAATAAAATTAAATCGAATACAAAAATATTTTTTTCCTGTAAAATTTCCATTGATGGGAATTAATCTTATCTGTTTCTAAATAATGGCAAAATCTTGCAAATTGCTTTTATCTTGTAATAAGACCAAAATTATTAAATTATATAAATTGGCTATTAATAAAAAAATTCTCTACAAATCAGAGTAGAAAATACAATAGTAGCAGTTAGAAGCAGTAAGTGGCATTAAGCAAGCCATATAGTAAGATACATAAATAACCAATGGACAAAGAAAAATTACAAAGCAGCAACCAAGACAAAGGAAAAATATATCAATAGATGACATAAGAAAAGTAATGATTCCAGTGGATGCAGAATATACAAGATAGGTACATATGAAAACAAAAGGTGGTGGCATATCTAGCAATGGATGAGAAAAGTGAAAATGATGAAACTATTCTCTAAAATTAAATAGTTCAAATTATTTTTACTTACCAATATTTTGCATACACAGACAAGTGAATATATTAGACATTTTTTGAATATAGCTATATTGTTTTAATTAAATATATCATATGTAATATATAGTTTAAAATTATATACCTTTTAATAAAATTGAAATGTTTACTTTGAAGTAAAATGATCTCCAAAATTTTAAATAATAATATATTTAATTCTTATTATATTTCATTAGATGGACAATGTAATTTGTTAAAGTTATTTACAATGGCACTATTATGAACCTCCAATTTACAAACTATTTAGGTGGTCCCAAAAACTCCCGAATGTTAGTTAATGCCATTCCCATTTAACAAACTTTTTTGGAGTCCACAAGTTCATAAAATCAAGACTTCACTGTAATGTAAGAAATACAGATGAAACTTTTATCAACTATAATTAAAACAGTTTGATTTAATACAGATGATCTAGTTATAAATTTTTGCACATATCAGTATATTTTATTTTCAAAATTTTAAAATTCAAACATTGCATAAAATTTCAAAAATTAAGACAGCAAATATTTCATAAAAACTACATAGTAACATCTATTACTTTCAGCTATCTATTTATTACATTAGTGGATATTTCAGATTACCATAATAGTTCAACATATTTTAAGATGGTACAGTTTAACCAGAAATTTATTTTGGAGATTAAGATACACTAATTAATTCAATCAATTCTACACACACACACACACACACGCACGCACGCACGCACGCACACACACAATGTGTTTGGTATCTGTAAATTTTAAGTTAAAAAAGTCTTTAACTTAGAAATGAACCTCAATATGCATGAACTAGAGAACAGCCAGTATATTATTTATATAAATAGCTTCAATTATTTTTTATAATTTTGAATTGCTATCATTTTGAAACAGAACCATATAAAAAAAAAAAATTAATAGATATAGAAGTTTCAGAAATATGGAACAATCCTAAAATTTGAACAGCCTGCAATGTTTTGTTTACAAAATATTTTATAGACACTTTAAAGATGAACAAATTCAATGCATAACAAAGCTTTTATAATCTGTATATTGAGTTTTCCCTTGAAAAATCTTTATATATAATGTTAAGGTCTTTAAGCCAACAAGAACAAAGATAGAAATATTGCTTAGTTCTTCCTATTTTAATGATGTATACTAGAAATTAACAAAAAGTTCAAACAAAATAGGATGGCTGATCAGTTAGTATGCACAGTAGAATTAATAAGTGTTAATTATCTATTGAAATGATAAATGATGATAATTTGTAGAATTCAGAGCCATCATGGAAACTGTTTAGAAGAAAATTTTTATTTAATTTATCCATAAATATAACAAATTTTTCTATAATCACAGAAATTAAAGAGGGAATCAAATGTCTGTTAATCTTCACTTAATTCTTATAATATAGCTTCTACCATCACATGATATTTATATGTAATCAAGCAACCATCCATCATCCTATTCTGGTCAGACTGCATATTTTTAATGCTTATAATGTAATAAAAATAAATTATTTAAAAAATCTGATAGCCAATTGCTTTACTTTTATTCAAATGTTTACTTCCTTTAATATTAATTTAAAATATTTTAATTTTATTGAGACTTTTCATTGATTTTTTTTATTATATGAACTACAAATATATTGTATATATAAATATCAGGTTTTTAGTACATGAAGCAACGTTATATGAAGTATCATTTTTAAAATATTCATGAACATTGTAACTCTTTCTCCTGATGAGGAATTGACTTTTCCTTATTCCAAACTTAAATATCCTCCATTATAAACAAAAAACAAAGAAATGAAACATACTGTAGCTTTTTAGTCACCGACAAGAGTATTTTGTAAGTCCTCACTTCTCATTGGTTGAAGACAAAGTGAAAACTCTTAAGTATATCAGACTATAATAAAATATGACTTTAACGATTGAAAAATTTCAGAAATTTACAAAGATGTAATTTGTTTTTAGCCTTATTTTTTAGAAAAAAAAAAAAATACATAATGTAATCACATCATTTGTGATTGTAGACATATTATTTACTAAATATTAAAACTATATTTTACTTTGAAATCTTTGCTTCTGCTTTTGTCAACTTTTGCCGATTCATTTTTTTAAAACTATCACTTAAATGAGTAGCAGTACACTGTTTTCATAAAAAGTTCTGAAGATGGGTGTAAGTACAGAAAACATACTTGAATTAAATATGTTTAGTTTTTGTGAAAACAGTCTACTGCTGCTCATTTAAGTGATAGTTTAAAAAATTATCTATATTTTGTTTATTGCAGTGAATGCCAGTAAATATTTGATGAAGATAACAGATGATTATCAAAATCAACAAAATAAAATTCAATTGTGTTATTGATATGGAAAGATAAACATATTTTTGTATTTATTAATGTAACAAGCTACAAGAAAACAGATGAAACAATTAAAGAAAAATTCATTTATAATATAATGGAGTCAATTTTCGTTTTTATTCAGCTTATACATATTAAATATGCTATGTTTAAGATTAACTATTTTTGGTGCTAATCTTTCTTTAAATTTATTAGATATTGAATTTATTGAAATTATAGATTCTATTAATAAATTTATTTTGGCTTACTTCTATTTTTCTTAAGAATCCTACCAGTATTTTATTAAAAAATTTCATGTTTTATTTGCAAAACATCTTAAATCTGTATTTAACTTAAATTTTAAATCTAAAACTTGTCCTTCAGTACTTAAAAATAATCTTAATTAAACCAACAGTGAAAACAGTTAAATATAACATTGGTGGAAATTATTATTCAATTTGTTTGCTTCATATTTTTATTAAAATTATTTGATACATTTCATTTTATTGTCTTTTCATGCAATGTTTTTCATAACTTTCAACACAATTTTTTGAAAGGTCATTCTACTATTACTAATTTTGTGTCTTTATGAGACTTTGTTTCACATAAAATTGACTGTCATTTGCAAAAACAGATGTTATTTATTTATATTTAAAAAAAGAATTTGACAATATATATATCATTTTGTTTTTTTTTTCAAAAACTTAAATTTTGTGGTTTTAGTAATTTAGAGATTCAATGGTTTTCATCTTTTATATTAACAGAACTCAGTGTGTAATTTTTTTTATAAATTTTCTCAGTATCTTCCTATATCATCTAGTATACTTCAAGGTTTGTTTTTGGGTCTTTTACTATTTAATTTGTTTATAAATGATATTTTTTCTTTATTTAATAAATTTAGTAGATTTTATTCTTTATACTGATGATGATAGAATAACAATGCTAATTATTGAATTAAATATTTATTTATTTTCAAGAATATTTTAATTATCTTCACTTATTATCTAACTCTGGTTTTCTTTTTGTTAATTATATTAAATATTTTCTTGTTTTCTTTTCTCTTTTTTAAAAAAATATTTCTATATTCTAAAATTATTAATCACAAATGTATTTTAGATGACAAACTTATTATTAGAAAAGATTATTTTTCGTTCCAATTATAAATTTCATTTTCATATCGGCTATATTGTTAAAAAGTTTTTCTAATTTTAATTCCTTAATTTAGATTATATAATTTGTTTTTCTCATACTAATAACTTTTTATTCTTTTAAAACTATTTAATTATTTGGTTAGACCTATACTAGAATATTTTTCTCCTATAATATAAATAGTGTGAGTTCCATAATGATAAAATTGAATATGTTTTGAAATATTTTGTTAAATTTATTTTAAGAATTAACTTTACCAAATCGCGTAGATGCAAGTATAAAATTTGATTACAATTTTAATATTTGCTTTATCTGAGATTAATATTTTCCAATTTAAATTTTTTTTGTAATATAAGTGATAATATTTTTGTGGGAAATTTTTTAGCTAAAATTAAATTTAACAATTCTTATTAATTCTACTAGACATTTTACTATTACCGTATTACTTCGAATTTAAGCCGCACTTTTTATTTGGATTTTTAAGACGTAAAATTTGGGTGGGGCTTAAATTCAAAGCGAATATTTTAACATCTTATTTCTCCTGAGCTCCCACTCCCCAACGTTCGGTCTTTTGCTTTACGCTCTATGTATGTGCATAGTATTATGATCATTGATTACAATTTATTCGGTAGGTTATTATGTACATTAGTACCTATTTAAGTAAATAAAAATGTTTCTTATTTTTCAATACTTCTTATAAAATCATTTTTATTTTTTCTAATTTTCCAATTTTAAAATCCTACTGTTGCTTAAATTTGAAGTAATACGGTATTATTGTTCCTTTATCATGTACTAAAATTCATTCAGATTCTTTTTTATTAGAGTTATTTTATTTAATTTATATTATTATTGTTGTTTTTATTATTTGTATTTTTATATTCTATTTAAATTATTTAATAATAATCAAATCACATTCAAAGTTTAACATTATTTTAATAGCTACTAGACAGTAGGTGGTACCATAGGTATAATTTCATCTGGTCCCAAAGTAATTCACAATATGTTTTTGTATGTACATAACGCATTTACAAAAAAATGGCCTACAAGATATTATATCAGGTTCTATAAATTTTCAAACCTGTGCTGTCAATGGAGATTATTACAAGAAAATTCTCTGCTTTATATGTCTAATCTTATATAAAGCAAATTACCAGACATTAAATTAATAGAAAATAAATTTCTTGAAGGTTTATACCAGAGCTAAGTTTATATTTTGGGAACACAGAACTAAATTTAAATTTTTAAGAATCTAAAAATTAATTATTAAATCATCAATATATAAAAAAGATGGATAATCATCAATTATTTTAAATATAATATATTTATATTGATTCACAATAAGTTAAGCTGCTTTATCAAATAGATACTCAATAACACAAGCACTTTAAGCAGAAAAACTGTATTTTATTAATTAGTCTGAAATGTTTAATATTTAACATCAATGTATATAATTTCTTCTTTCTTCATATATGTATCAGAGTCCATATAAGGTATTACATCTTGTAATTTTAAATATTTGAAATTTAGGATCTTTCTTCTACAACAAAACTGCAGTTTTTGTTGTTTTTTATTCTTAATGTATGTTACTAATGATGACATAACAGTCAAAAACATTTTAGATTAATTAATAAAATATGCTTTTCTTTGCTTAAAGCGCTTGTATTACTGAGTGATTTATATTAATGTATACAAGTACTAGTTTAATAGTAATCTTAGAGAGAACACAAAATTAAACTAAATGTAATGAAGTAAAACTCTTCTAGTATATCTATAAATAGGCCTTATTCAAAGTGGTAAAAGGTAATTTTATTTTAGAAGTACTTTCGACTTCAAGAAGTCATATATCAGCTCTATAAAAACAAACAGAATACTATAATAGCGGTATTCTATTCGTTTTTATAGAGCTAATGATGACTTCTTGAAGTCGAAAGTACTTCTAAAATAAAATTAGCTTTTTCCACTTTGAATAAGGCTTACTTATAGATATAATAGTTTTATAAGTGGAAGTTTATATATATACACTAGTAAACTCTTCATTAGAAAACTGATTATTGTTGCTCATACCTTGACTACTGGGCGTTTACGATCAATAAGTTTAGAAGTTACTGTAAATCCCATATCACTAAATGTTGATCCAGTGCTTAGATTTCTATGGAAGATATTTAGTTAGAATTTATATTAAAAAGAGGAATTTTAAAATTATCATTCTTAATATTTTCATTTTATATACATATTTATAATTTTGAAAAAATGAATGATTAAAATATTGTTTAAATGAATCTGAAATATATTTTTTTTTTATATTAACAAAAAATTTGATTGATTATAATATTTACATTACTCTAAAATTCAAAATTTAAGTAAAATAATTTATTAAAAACAAAGATATTTAATTTATTATATGCATAAGCTAAATTTTAATATAATGCTTTTTTCCCATACCTTAAAATACCAATTACTGTATTAGTTTCACTAAGATTTTGTGTATTACTTATAACACTATTAAATATTGACTATAAAAATGCAATAATTTTATTTTTTATTGCATATATTTTGCAAGTTCGAATGAATATTAACAATAATTTATTATTTCAGATTATTATAGATTCACAATATTTTAAAATATGTTTAGTATACAAATTATCATAACATTAAATATTAATATTCTAACTGAAGTAATTTATTTTTATATAATATATTTAATTTTTATATATAATTATAAATTTTTATTATAATTTATATTTATAAATTATTTTTAATTTTTTTTTAATTTAAAAATTTTATATTAAATAAAAATCAGCAATAGATGGCAACATGTATTATTATTATTATTATTATTATTATTATTATTAACAAAAATTAATTTCAATTGAATGTCAGAACTAAAAACAAAACAAAAAAGAAGAATTTCAGGGAGAGAAAAAAGCATACAAAAATAAATTATAAAACTGTTTGCAATAATATTATCATCAATGAGGATTATATGATCTGCTGATTTTGAAAGTGGGAAAATCCATTTTGTGAAAAAAATAGTTAAAGATAATACTTATTACAAATTAACATAAAATTTATGTTTTTAATCAATTCACAATAAATATCTTATAATATCAGTATAAATTTGCCACTAGTAATTTATTTCGTTGACAATATTTATTGTGAGTTGATTTTGAAAGTGAGAAAAGTCCACTCATTTAGAGTGGACTTGCCTCACTTTCAAAATCAATGGCTCATATCATTCTCCAATCTACTGCCATCTTGAAAGAGGAATAAAAAATCATGTTTCTGTTTGTGCTAATCACTGCACTAATTAAATTAAATTCTCTATTTACATGGTTACTTCATCACAAAAATTTCTTTGCTTAGTTTTCAATGTAAACTGAAAAATCATGCAACTTCAAAAATGATTAAATTCAAAACAAACATTAGTATGCATTGATGAACAGAAGAGTTAAGAAAAGTTTATGAGCATACTTTATGAATAGATAAGAAAGTTTAAGGCAATAAATGATATTTTTGCAAAAAAAAAAAAAAAGTGAATTGCTTAATGAATTTCTTATTCATGTTTTATGAAAATTCAATACAAATAAAATTACTTGTATATCTGTGTATTTCCGAAAATTGCAAAAGTTGGGGACCTATTGTATTATTAAAATTTTATAAAAAAAATATTGTAAAAATATAATTAATTGCTATTAATAAATTAATTTATGAATGTATAATATCTTCTGCATTGACACTTTTATAACTGTGCAAATACCATATAGCATAATAATGCTGATGCAAGAATATAATCTTTTGGTTGTTGTGATCTATTAATAATGATTCATTTGAAACTTGTTTATGATAATCAGTGTTCCTATTGTGTCATCGATGTGCTAATATAATGACTATTCGATAAAGCTCTTATAATCACTTTTCTGAAAACTACTATAGTTTTTGTCTTTATTTGATAAATGTAATAATTATCCATTTTTGTAACCATCAATGTTTTCTTTTGTTATGGAAAAAGTTTCAAGTTAGCATAAGCATTGTTATTTAACAATTCAATAACAAAATTCTAGAATTCTACTCTTATGTAAATTTCATTAAACAAAAAATGTAAAAAAAATTGTGCTCCTAATATCATATTTCTTTTTGTTTATTTTTATTTATAATTACTCTCGTGGGGTAACTTTATCCTTCCTGAAACTTTTACTGTTTTTTAATAAGGCCATCTGCTATTGAGGTGAATTTTTTTTTCAAAATTTTTTAACATGCAAATTATTATGGGAAAATAATATTAATGAATATTAAATTTTTGTGTGTATACTTGATGATAACTTTAAAAAATCATTTCTTATTCATTACTATGTTAGAATTCTATTTGATTTTATTTATTATTCTGGAAATATTTTTATTTCAAAATTTATATATATTTTTTACTTTGATTTTCACATCATATATAAGAAAAATATAAAGTTTTAAAAATAGCTACATGAATTTTTGTAAAACATCTGTACATTTACTGCTGTTTATTGTTCTAAAGCTATCAATCACTTGACCTCAGAGTTCCATTACTTTCAAGTCACAGATTGAACTGATTAAAACAAAGAATGGATGATAAATAGTTTATCAATTAAAATAATATGCAAAAATATAATTAATATTTATTAATTACATAACAATTAGTCATTATTGCATATTTTTTGTGTGAATTAAAGCAATTTTCTGATACGAAAATAGATCAAAAGTTTTAAAAACAAATAGAGATGGGTATGCTGTTTTCTCCTAATTGCCCAATAAATTGCAACTGTGTGATGTTTATATTAAACAATCTTCTTTCTCTATTTATTAAATATTAATCTGGAAGATGATATAGATATATTAAAAAATAAATGAAATATCACTATTTATAAAAGCATGCAAATTATCAAAAAATTTATTAATATTAATTTATAGCAGTGTCTGCCAAACCGTGTGCCACGAGAGATTCCAAGTGTGCCGCATCTAAAATGTTTAATATAGGACGTTTTTCGGTCATAAAATTCAGTCCATCTACGAATTTACGAGATAGAATAATCACAAAATACCACGACACAAATCTGACATTAACAGAAGAAAATTTCAGAGACTTTAGTAATGATTCTGTGCACAAAGCTTCACATTAAGCTAGAATTGTCAGCATTTTGGATTTCGCTTTGAGCGAATATCCTTGATTAGCTACTACAGCCATTCAATTCTTGTCGCCATTTGGCGTGGTATCTTTGCAAATTAGGTTTTTCAGCTCTCATGAAAATGGAAAAAAAAAAAAAGACAGAACGATTACTGATGGTAAATGAGGAGTTACGTGTATGTTTATTCAATTTAGAGCCACGTCTTGATATAATTTTTTCTCAAAATCAATCGCATCCTTCTCATTAATAAAATTATTATTTATATTACCTATTTGTTAATTTCGATAAAATAATAATATTTTATTATTGTTACCTATATTAATATTTTGATTCGTATTAATAAAATAATTTTTTTTTTCAAATATTTATTTGGTGTGCCGCGAAACAAATTTCCCTGCTTCACTGTGCCGTGAAGTAAAAAGTTTGGCACACACTGTTTAATAAATATTGATTCAATTATTTTTAAATATGTAATAAGCTGGAGTTGCTTTCTCATTTGTAAAGTACATTCAACCATACATTAAAATAATTTTATTCTGAGGTGGAAAATAAGATGACTTAAAATCTTGTGAGAAAAATCTGAAGCTTGCTTTTATAATGTGACAAATAATTTTAGAGTATATAGTAGATCATCACAAAGCAAATAATTCAAATTAGATAATTTAATAATTATTTTTAAACAATAAATCTTTAAATTACATTTTACTGTGATATTGGATGACACTTTAAAATTTTATTAAAATTAACCAAATTTATTGGTTCAATCATTAGTATTTATCATTGTTATCAAAAGTATAATAAGTTTCCAATTTATGTAGTTAATTTGATAAAAAATTTCCATTTAAGTCAAAAAATGCCAAAGTCCAATAAGGCTCAAATCCTATACACACAAATAAGTGCATTAGTAAATAGAATGACCAAATGATATTTATGAACATATTTCAAGCATAGATAAGTCCATAAGTTTTCAAAACAATAAATTTCTTAATGAATTTTTCATTTGTGTTTTATGGAAATTCAGCAAAAATAAAGACTTATGCATCTGCATATCTCTGAAACCACATAAATTGAAATTGCATAAGTCAAGGATCTGCTTTATTTAAGATAAAATTAAAACCTAAATTTTTATTGAATCTACTAATTTCCCCTCTTATGTTAAATCTTCACACTTCCTTTGTAAATTGAAAAATCTCTCTAGGCATAGCTTTTATTCTTTTAATTAAGACTGAATTTTTTATTTATTTACATAGATCTCACATATATAATGAACAACTTTTATTTGTTATGGCAAATATTTTTATATTAGTCATCTTTCATATAGTGTAACCCTTTTATAATGAACTTATAGGAATCACAAGTTTTAGTTTGTTGTATGGGGGGTTTTGTTTTAGAGAGGCATGTCAGAAAGATGACTAGAGATGTTTAACAAACTTGTGAGGATGCAATATGACTATAAATATTGGTGTTCTACAGTGAGTTTAATTGGACAGAAAATAAAATAAGTCACATTAGAATAGCTTTTGACAATTCCTGCTTTTTAGTAATACTTTCTTAACAATTATTCAGCACCTGTAACAGGAAATAATTGTTAAGAAAGTCACATTAATTTGAAATTATACTATAAAAATTCAGTATACTGCTTTTTGCTAATACAGTAATTTTACAGCTTTGTAAGCAGGAGTATTAATATACTATTATAAATTATACTCAAATTCTATATTACACAATTTTATTCATTTAATCCGGAGTGCTTTCGGCCTATTCATAGCCCTCTTCAGTGGTACAAACATTAACTCGAGTTAATGTTTGTACCACTGAATAGGCCGAAAGCACTCCGGATTAAACGAATAAAATTGTGTAATATAGAATTTGAGTATAATTTATAATAGTATATTAATACTCCTGCTTACAAAGCTGAAAAATGTCGTATTAGTTTAAAAGTTTTTAATTTAGGAAACTTTTTTCCCTAAACAATAGGCTTACATTTCTTTAATAACTAATCTGTAATTACATTATCAATTTTGTGGAAATTATCAAAAATAGTTTTATTCTGAGAAATGTCGAAATTTTCAAAATAGCTTTAGTGTTTCTAATGCATTGTAAGCTTTTCTGTTAATGCATTTTCATCACACATTCTATTAATGCATTTTCAGAATATAGTATTCTGTGACTATCAGTTTTAGCAAGTATTTTCCAGATTTCTTTGTCCACGAACAAGTGTGTAAAAAACTGGTTACTATCTTCTGTCACAGAACAATTGTCATTGTCATGCAAAACATCATTTTCCAGTATTGAGAAGTCAGACTTCTTAAAACTGTTTTGTAGAACAGTGGCTTTATTATTATTATAAGCAACAAAAATCAGTTGTACAGCATCTCTGAATTTAACTGGTTTGTAAGTCACTTGTTTGCTGTGGATGTTCATAAGAATGCGAGAAACAAGGAGTTTCCTATAAGAGCATTTAAAGGAGTGGATGATTCTTTAGTCCAGTGATTGCAGCTTGGAAGTGGAGTTTTTTCAGAAAATACAAAACTTTGGAGTTAGTTAATGCAGGAACATTATTGGGATGAACAATTATCCATCAACATCATAATGTTTTGCAAATTTCCTATCAATTTTTAGAAGCCAATTGAATATTTCACTGTCATCCATTCACTGTTGTTACACTGGTAGTTGACAGGATCATGTAATAATTCTTTAAAGAATCTTGGATTTTTTGACTTTCTAATAACCAGAGTTTGAAGTTTTTTGCTTTCATCCATATTGCAGGCCAGTAAAACAGTAACCTTTTCGATTTTTTTCAATCCCTTATATGTTTCTGTTTTAAATGCTAAAGTTTTGTTTGATGTTAATTTGTAAAACAAACTGATCTCGTCAGTATTAAAGATGTCATATGGGAAATATCCTTCACAAAATCTGGATAGTGTATCATTTATCCAATTGTCTATTGCATTTGGATCAACACTTGCACTTTCACTATACACTGTTCTAAACAAATCAATTGTGAGTTTTGAATCAGTCAAGCCAACCATTGCTAGCTCTGAAGTTGTTTTACACCCAATGCAAAAGCAAAAATTCTGTGCGTTTTGTTGTAATATAAGCTCAGAGATTGGTATCTGCCATTCATATGCCTGCTGTATATAAACTACAGCTTCATCATCAGGATGATTAACATTCCATATATGTTTTACTCTACTTTTTACACCATGTGCTTGCTGTTCACAAATTTTCTTCCCATTCTTCAAAACTGTGGGCAAAGAACTTTTTGAAATTCCATAGGCATCTGTGAACTCCATTTTTGATCGTTTTTCAACATCATTCAATCTAGCATTTTAACTTTTGTTCCTAAGTTCAGAAGTTTTTATTTACTAGATATTGCATTACACTAAAATACCAAAAACACTACAAAATACAGTATATTGTATTGAAAATCAAACTCTACACACAGGCAGTTGGAAATACAAAGCTTTGTAAAGATGTGAGAAATGAATCATTGAAGAAAGAAAAAAGAATGGTGTTAGGCTTACCAGAGTTTCATCATGGAGGCGGCCATCTTGATTATTTATTATCATGCGTTAATGCCGTTGGACGTTCTAATGGATAAAAGTTTGACTGGACTGTTATAGGATTTAATTAATAATTTTGAAAGAAATTTAAATGTAACAAGTTGTGAACAGTTAATTTTTTTTTTTTTTGGTTCTATGTAAATTATGTAAATTTTATTCTTGTTTAAATAAGGCTACATCAGAGGGTGTGTTTGTTCCCGTCCTGATGCGCGTGTGTGTTCGTCGAACTACAGAAACTTTTAGATCTGCTGTCTTAGCGAATGACTTTTTGTTTGGATTATGGTGTCGACTTTTTTATGTTTAGTGATGGGAATTCTAGGTGGTATAACCTTTTGTTTAATTCAGTATTAACCTTATCTTTTGTAATTTTGTTTGTAAAAATTAATAAATTAGTAATTCAACTTTATTAATGGAATCGTTTCTTCATGCAGTTTGTTATGCCTTACACTGGGCAGAAAGAAATGAAATACACTTTAATTGCAACTGCTGGACTTCACCCAGACGAGGGACAACGGAGAGGGGGTCAGGCCCAGACCGAGGTGTTCCGGTTGAAGAACCGAACATCTCAGCTTGATACCAATGTTATGAATCTAGACATGATAAAACAAAGAAAGGAGATGTTAACAGGAGACTTAATAAGTTTATTCCATCAACTTTTGACTTCAACTGCACCGATAACAAATCTGGCTACTATTTACACTCTTCATGGCAATGATCACTATAATACTATAATCGTTATAGTAGGCCATTTAAAATTCAAAAGTCATGGACTGTTATGAATGCTACAGAACAGGAATTCAAATTTGTGCTTGTATCAAAATTGGATGGCATGCTACATGTAAAACAAGAATTGTTTGCTGTAGTGATGTTCATTATATATGACAGCCTATCTTCATGATGTTAAAAACATCATGAAGATAGCTGTCATATATAATGTACCAACCCCAAAATAATGAACTTCATGATGTTTTTAACATCATGAAGTTCGTTATTTTGGGGTTGTTTACAGCAGGATTATGGTGTAATATTTTAATCCAGTTTATTTTTCATTGTTCTGATTTAACTGAATTGCATCTTGTTATTGGAAAAGAATTTTAAAATTTTATCACAATCTCCTTATTTATTTACTTATGCTAATTCACTTATACTTAATCCACTTTAACATGTCTCTGGCTATTTTTTAACTCTAATTGTAGCCATTTTCATTTTAATTGAATGATGACAATAAAGTAGAAAGTAATTCATGTTTCTTATTGTAAAGTCCACGGGACCCTGAGAAGACTTTTATGTTCTATAATTATATATAAATATAAATATCCGTATGATATTTTATTCGGTAATAAAAATTACTCTATGTCGGTGAAGAGTGAGATAAGATGTAAAATTCAAACAACAACTGTGAGATACTGTTCGTCGCTTTAATAAATCTGCCAATCTACGGGTAATTAACTAAATATATAAAAAGAGGAAGGTGAATAATTCATTGGAATTGATGTTTAAAGGTGAAGATCAAATAGTTGGTAAGGAATGTACCACTCAGCACAAAAGTTCTCTCTCGTATGTCATTGAAAGTAAATAATCAAAATAACGTCAAGACGAAAACAATCTTATTACGTGCAGGTGTCGCCATAACTCAATGCGAAAGAACGAGAAATTGTTTATTAAATTATAAATAGCACAAAAAAAATTAATGGTTTTGTTTTCCTTATCCCTGGCAAGGGAGGGGAGGGGTTAAAATTTTTCCCAGGGAGAACGAGCAGTTGCATCCCAAGTCCCGAATCGGACAAGACATGTTAGAGGGTCGCACAAAAAGCCTTGGGAAGACGAAATGTGTTAGGACGGTCGCTAAGAGTAGGCAGCTTTGGCCAGAAGTATTAGAAATTGCTCGCAAGAGCACAAAGAAGAGAAGGACAATTAACTACAAGCATCTCAGAAGAAAAATGTGAACAACGCCGGAGAAAGGAACTAGAAGTTTTGATCTGAACTATCAATAATGGTACGATAAAGCTTCCCATCCATAGAAGAACAAGTAAAGACAAACACCCATTCATATTTTTGTATTAAGGTATTTATCCTCATATCATTCTGCATGTGCAAAAATTTGTAAAACTCTCTCTCTTTACCTCCATTAATAAATCTTTGATTTGTTTGAAGTTGTTTACAAGTCAGTTAAGATCAGGAAACCTCCACTGTTCACTCATCCTTACCTGTAAGCTCACAAACGCTCAAGGTCAACCCTGTCAATCTGTCTGATAGGTCCCGTAAGCTTCACATTATAATAAACTGGTGAATAAAATATTAATACAAATTTTACATTTGCTTTTAAGCTTATTTATTGTTACTAAGAACAGGTAACAATGATTGCTTCAAAAACAGGAATTGAGATTTATTTGAAATTTCGAATAAAGTAAATTATAGAATAAATTATATTTTATACATATCATAGTCCTTGATATAAAATTACATAAAATTAACTCTATTACCAGGAAATATAATTTACATAAAATCAAGCCTCTTTTATATTTTTGCAATAATAAATTTATGATCTGACTAATCAGACAAAAAGGAGGAAAGTACTTACAAAATTTATCATCAGAAAAACATTGAAATAAATAAATTTAAATATATATTAAATACTTATTATTACCTTAAATGACCAGATTCTGCACTGCTCTGCCTTGAATGAGAACAAAGACTCCCATAGCCTCGAGACTGTTGGCTAGCATAACTGGAATTTCTAGAATGTCCCGATTCAAAATCAACCTGTGTGTTTTCTTCTTTGGAATCGCCTTCTTTTCCAGCTACAGATACCAATTCTAAACAATAAAGAAAAAAATTCTTAATTATGAATAAGAAACTATCATACTTTGATTACAAAAACATGAAATCAAATTTATTTATTTGTAATAAACATCAGTTTAATAAATTTATGCTCAAAATACTTTAAGTTCTTTTGATCAAGTATTGTAATCTGAAATATTTAATTTTTCACATAACAGTGATAGCATGTTTTTGCAGTTGAAAAACTGATTTATATTGTTGATTTTGCAATAATGGCAGTCTGCCAATTAAATGGCTGCCAAGTGGAAGAAAGCTGTATTCCACCTTGGTGTATTAATGTTTAATTAAAGTCCCATACCTATTGGTTTCTATAGGAATCAAAGGTCTATTTCACCTTATCCTTCACCCGAGTATAGATTCATGAGTGGACACTCTGTAGAGTATTGAAATACTCTGTAGCTTAATATTCAATAATAAAAATAATGTATATAATTTAACAGAAAAAATTTGGCAACCATGCTAAATTATATATTATTGCTTCAATTAAAGAATATTTCCTTAAATGTCAATGAAATCACATATAATGAAATAATTCATTTATTCAGATCAATCTTAGGGTCTGTAGACTTAGGATTAAATTCAGATCCTGGAAATTTTCTTGATGGGCAATGATTTTCCTGCTGACACTACTACAGATGTGGGAAGTTTGTAATTCAGATTGGAATTGAGCCTACTGAAATGTAATCAAACCAACAATTAGGAACTGGTGTTAAAAAGATGATTGCTTATCTTTTGCTAGAAACTTGAGTAAATGAATTAACTTATACATTCTACTTTTGTTTTTATCTTTTCTATTGTTGATTGGTAAGAGATGTATCATTTCTTTATTTTACAGAATAAAAAAACATTTAATCAACAATACTGTACTGTATTACTTTTTAAAAATACATTGAATATTCGGAATTTTGGTGGTTGGAGAATTTAACCTCCATTTATAATATTGAGCATATGAGAAATCTGTTCCAAACTATGATGAAATCAAATTATAATAAAAATTTTTTTGAATGCATCCCCATCAAGGACTCCCTGTATAGAGTATTTTATACTTAAAAAAACTTACACTATCCCCAACTTACATAGATCCTATATATGTAGATTCATACTTCTCTCTCTATTTATATGTAGGGTATGGCTCACCTGCCTTGTCCTCCGAATTGTAGCGGGAAGTTCTTGGTTTCAGTTAAAGTCTATTTGTCATTTTAACAAAAAGTTCTAGAGCCTGTATGTGACGTAGGACGTTAATGGGGTGTCAAGGCCAGTAGATAGTTGTTAAGTCTGTAGTTTCAGAGACGTTGAATCCCAAAGTGTTGCTTAATTGGTTGCGACTGCAATCATACTTGTTACACTCTGTCCAGAAATGGAGAGCCGTTTCTCTTGCAGTGCAATGTGGACAGTTTGGTGATTGGGTTAGATGTCGGGAGAAGAGAAAAGCATTCAAGAAAGTATTCGTTCGCAGGTGACAGAAGTTAATCTCTGACTGTCGAGAGCTGCAATATTCATATTGCCAGCACATGGTTGGATGAATGTGTGTTATGTTATATCTCTGACCAATGAGAGAGGAGATACTCTCTGCATGAATGTGGACATCAGTGAGTTTTTGATGATTGGTTAGGTCTCGCGGGAGACCGGAACTTCGGACTGTTCCATTAGGCGGGAGGGTGCGGGAAATAGCATCCGCTTGTTCATTAAGGTAGATGCCAACGTGACCTGGAGTCCAGACTACCTGAGTGGCAGTGGGAAAGTCTTATAATTGAATGGTAATGTTTTGAACTATCAGCAATGATTTAAAAGAGGAGTTTTCGAGAGCTTGAAGTAGAGAGAGACTTCAGAGAAAAAGACAGTGGGGCGATGCCATTGTTTACACATCTGTATTGCTATGGAAAGAGCAATTGCTTCCGCTGTAAACACAGAACAGCAGTTGTCCACCAGGAAGGAAGCTTGGAAGTTCCGGTCAGGGATAAAAATGCCGATTGAGGTTCGTTTTAAGGATTTAGAGGCGTCCACTGCGACTGTTCTCCAGTCGGACCACTGTTCATCGAGAACAGAAGAAAAAAGTTGTTGATAGGCCTGTGTCGGGAGGCCGAGGTTTTGGAAAGGTAGCCCCCGGGAACAAATAATAGGAGCAATCTTCTCCATAGGAGGGGTTATTCCTTGAATTCGGATGAGTGACGTTATGCGGATATCTGCTTGTCTTGCCAGGCGTTCTCCAATTATCTCGAATGGTTGTTGATATGATCTCCAATGATAGAAATAGAGGTATTCAGTATTACGAAAATCCCTGCTGAATGGGGAGAGTTCACCTTGTGAGATTTTGAGTTAGGTAGAATTTTAAAGCTTGATGTCGAATACTGGCTGAAATCGGTACAATGCCGGCTTCTGCGACCAGGGACCGTGATGGGAGTTGTCTTCAGGAGACCAAGTGCTATATGTAGAGCTGTATGGTAAACAGAATTCAGTCGTTTGATTGAGGATGGTGGGAGTTGAGCGAGAAGAGGCACTCCGTACTGAATGGTGGGGCGAATGACAATGTTGACTATTTTTAGCAGTTGGTCTGATCTGATTCTGAAACGTCGAGAAGCGAATAACTTTAGATAGAAATTAGCTTTATTGGTTTTATCCCAAGTGAAGTTAATGTGATTTGTCCATGTGAAGGTGGAAGTCAGGTGCATTCCCAGGATGCGTACAGTCGAATGTTATGGGATGGTGCCGTTAGTTGTTACAATGTTAAGAGAAGGATGACGTAATTTAGAGGAGAAGTCAATGCTTTTGCTTTTCGTTTTCGAGATTTGAAGGCTCCTGCGTACAGTCGAATGTTATGGGATGGTGCCGTTAGTTGTTACAATGTTAAGAGAAGGACGACGTAATTTAGAGGTGAAGTCAATGCTTTTGCTTTTCGTTTTCGAGATTTGAAGGCTCCCAACTTGTTAGCCAATATTCAATTGTTGAGAGTGCTGATTGTAGTCATTGTTGTGTTCTCTCCTTATTTGGTCCGCTTGCGAGGATAAAAATGTCATCCGCATAGGTGAAACATTGAATGCCTTGTGGGATGATTGTCCAGGTATCCAGTAAGTAGATGGTGAAAAGGGTCGGAGCTAAAACAGTCCCCTGTGGAATGCCATGGCGCCAAGGCCGAGGAGAAGACAGGAACGCCCTCCATTGAACACGAAAGGTGCGGCTACAGATAAAATCAGTGCACCACTTGAGAAGGCGGCCGCCCACGCCGATCTGGTGTAATTTAGCAAGCAAAGCTTGTTGATTAATAGAGTCGTACGCCCCTTCCAAATCCAGTGATAACATGTAGGTCCAGTGTTGCCTTGCACAAACGATAGCGATTTGTCAATGAATGGTAGATATGACTGAGATGGTTCCACGATTCGGCAAGAAACCGAATTGATGCAGATGGAGATGACGACCCGAGAGGAGATAATGAGTAAGCCGGCGGAGAATCATCCATTCAAAAGTTTTTGCGACAATCGAAGTAAGGGAGATAGGACGGTATGCTTTGACCTGGCTAGAATCGCCCCCTGGTTTTAGAATGGGGACAATAATAGCCGACTTCCAGCTGGGAGGGGAGATACCTGACTCCCAGATTTTGTTAAATTGATGAAGTAGGTGTGTCCTGCCAGTGATGTCCAGAGAGTCTAAGGTCCGTTGAAAAATCCCGTCCGGGCCTGGAGTGCGGTGTTTGGTGAGGGCAATGGCCCTGTTAAGTTCCCAGAGAGAGAAATCTTCATCCCAGGTCCAGGAATGGTTACTAGTTGGTTGTAATATTGGGGCGAAAGTTCCCTCTTGACGTGTTCTTCCTAGTACGTGGCGAAGGTTTGAGCTTGAAGGTAAGGTGAATTGACAAGACCTGAAGTGGTTTGTAGGATGTGATGGGATTGTAGAGGTAGGGATGCTTGTGTCCGAAATTTGTGGAACATCTTGTAGATTGAACCCGATTCGAAGCCCACCGTGCAGATTCGATTCCACCATCTTCTTCGCGCTTCTTTAGTTGCTTGATGGAGAAAAGCTTCTAACCTTCGGTAGGTAATCCAAGTCTGTGTGTTGGTGTAGCGGCAGGGCTGTATGAAATGCATGCCGATTTTTCGCACGAAGGTGTCTGCAGTAGATATTCCACTTAGTTGCTTGATGGAGAAAAGCTTCTAACCTTCGGTAGGTAATCCAAGTCTGTGTGTTGGCGTAGCGGCAGGGCTGTATGAAATGCATGCCAATTTTTCGCACGAAGGTGTCTGCAGTAGATATTCCAGGTAGGGTGGAGTCTGTGAAGTGTTGTTGACATAATGAGAGGTGAATCGGGCAACAGCATTATTCAGATTAGCGACAAACTGGTCATAGGATGTGTCAGAAGTTGTCAATTCGGCAGCAACCTTAGCCAGAGCGTCTTCAACTGCTGTCCAGTTCGTGTAACGTTTTGTTTGTTGAGGGAGGTAGGGAAGTCTTCTTTGAAGAACGAGGGAGGAACGAATAGGCCAGTGATTACTGGAAAGTGGGTCCTGTATCACTTCCCAGTCGGCTTCTCTGTAGAGATCAGCTGAACACATTGAAATGTCAACCGCAGATGTGCCTCCTCGCCAGAAATGTGTGGGAGTGCCGGAGTTTAAGATACACACATTGTTATTTACGACCCATTTGGAGAAGTTGAGTCCAGCTGCATTCGGTGACCCACTGTGATCGTCCAAGAGGGGATGGTGGATGTTCCAGTCGCCTCCGATAAAGCAGGAGTTATCTGTCATCGAAGTAAGTATTTGAAGGAAGGACAAAGGTACATTCCCATGGGGGAATAAACGTTAAAAATTTCAAGTTGTCGAAAATTATTATAGAAAGTTGTGTGCTGCCATTCCACATCAGGGCTGTGGTTAGTGCAAGGATGATTAACAACCGGCCACTTGTCTGCGATTGCAGTGAGGACACTCCCTCCTCGGCCAGTGTTGCAGTCTGTGCGAAAGATTGTAAACCCGGGAAGTTTAAAGTCGATATCTGGGGTCAGCCATGTCTTCTGTACAAGAATAATGTCCGCTGTACAGAACCATTCTGAGCTGAGAAGCAAGTCTCGTTTACCTCTGATACCTCTTGCGTTCCACTGTACTATGTGTAGACAAGGAGTATCATTATGCCTCCTATCCATTGTCCGAGTAATTTGAGGTTTGTCACTGTGTTTTTACACGGTCTGCTACCAAGGTGAACGAGCTGTGTTCGTCATTTGTCCCCTGTTGATGACTTGAGAGAGGTTTTGGATGTGATCCTTGTGATGACGGGACGTCGGGTGGTGTTAGATCCATTTCTCCTTGATCCTCCACTGTCTGGACATTTGAGATATTGGTTTTCGAAAGCGTATTGTCCCGAGGCTTCTCCGGTTTGTCCAGATGTAATTGCATGACGGCGATTTGATCTGCTTCGACGGAGGCTGCTGGATCGTGAGGAGGATTGGCTGTTTTGTGCAGTCTCTGAAAAGAGAGGCAGTATTAAGTCTGAGATCTGCTGGAGCTCTTGTGCGAGGTCAGAAACTACTTTCTCTAATGCAGAATACTTACAGTGATTGACTTAAAATCTACTGCTCAAAACAGATAAAGCTATAAATGCAGAGATACAAAAAAAATGTGTGAAAATACATTGTTGTGCATATTTTTCCCAAATTTCAACATTTATTATGTATACATATTTTTTTTATGTGCTATTAAATTAGTTTTATGTTAACAAGTTTTGTAACTGGCAGTAGAGGAGTCACTTGAACCTGAATCCTGAAAGATAGCATCACATGATCATTTGGCTGATTAATATGTTTATTCTTTAATATAACTATTTTTATTATTATATCTTTGTAACCTATGTAAGTTTTGACTTACATAGAATTTTTGTAGAATAATCTGCTTACATGAGCTGTGAAGTTTCTTTATTTGAGATTGACTGATTACATTGAATATTGTTTAATAATAAACAATTCAACTATTTATCTTATTGCCAAGAATTTCTTAGTATAGTACAGTAAAAAATTTCCCTATATTCAAATGCATGTATGCAGATACTTGTACTTTGTTTTAATGTAAAATTCATTTGTTTTCATCTAGAAATTTGAGCATTTTAAATAATTTTTTCTTGGAATTCTTTTGATAATATCCAGTAATTCTTATCTATCCTGAAGAAAAAACTTCTTTGTACATTATAATCATTGTAAACTTTTTATTTCAAAAACATATTGTCTTTACTTTTGACTCTGATAAGCAAGACTTTTGGGATATGGTAAGTTATTGTTTTCCACTGTGCTCATTGTAATTTCATTTTCTGATTTGGTTTTTCTAGTTTCAAATGAAATTTGATTATTTTTTGTATTGGTCATGATTGTGACAGTAAAACAAATATATTAGCCCAGTATCAGTTATTACACACACATTATGCTGAAAATCAATGATACATTAAGGAAACAAAATAACATATAAGGTAAAATGATAAATTATTTTCTCTTATTTCAGTGCTTCTAGTTGTCGAGTTGCAATGGAAATTCAAAAACTTAATTGCAAGATATTGTTGTTTACTTGGTAAACTAATTGATGTTTCTTTTTTATAGTTTTAGAAACATCATCCTTCTTGAAGAGTGATGTTTTTAATAATCAAGCCTCTCACATTTATCCTCCTTTCCATGCTAGCAAAATTTATCTATGGAATCTAAGTATATCTGTCTTTCCATTTTCAGTTATAACTTCAAATCTAATTTCATCAATATCTGAAACTTTATTGATCTTAAGATTTTTTTATGTTCAATTTGCAGAATGCTTTTTATAAAGCTTATTTCTTCATTTTTGTTTTTATAAAATTTTAACCCTCTCACTCTCCATATAATGTGATATCTCTATATTGTTTAATGACTTATCAAAATTTTCATTCCATTAATCAAAAATTTTTATCCAGTATTAATTTGTTAGTTTTATCTTTTATACTAACAATTTGTTCTTCTTTGTTATTTTCAAATTTTCTGATTGTCAGTAATCTTTTCTAATATGTTTCTTTCTTTCCAAGGAATTGTCAAACTTTTTCTAAGATAATTTCTTGGTCTCTTGAATAACAATAATTTTAGCTATATTTTTTTCACCTTATAGTCATTACAGTTTTCTGTAGATTTAGTCTAACTAGTTATGAAAAGTTTTGACAATGATTTTTTATATCATTCCATTATTTTCCTTTTTCATATACTTTTTGTGTTTAATTAAAAAATAAGAAAAAGAACACAAAAGTGAAAAAGCATTATATGTATAATGCTTTTCACTTTTAGGTGAAAAATTAATTATTGTAAAAAGTTGATATAAGAATATATAATATCTATAAGAATTACACATTATTTTAATTTATCTTTAGATTTTATATATGAAAAAATACCTGAATTAAGAATGCATGGCCTTTCATGCTTGCGAGGAAGACTACCAAATCCACTACTACCACTTGCTACACTATCTCCACTATAATCTTCACCTTTCTTGTTAGCATGTAGTTGCTCTTCAGGATTTTCAGGTAACAAAGTTGGTTGATTGAAAATGGGTCTAAAAATATTGTTTTAGTAAAAATAAAAAATTATTTTCTTAGAAATAAAAAATTTTCACATTCTTTAGTATAGTTCAACAATCTTTTTTGAAAAAAAATTTAATAATAAACTATATGTTAAAATTTAATATTTTAACAGTTTATTATTTAAATGCCTTTGATGTATTTTATCATCATATTGTCAAAACAGTGTTAAAAAACTTAGAAAAAAAAAGTTTAAAAAAATTTAATCCTGATTTTATTAATTCAGTTACAGTGAATCAGTTTATTCATGTCGACTGAATGAAACTATTAACTTTTGATAGTGATTCCTAAATTTTTTCAATTGCTGAAATGCTTTTTTAAATTGCATCTTTTATAAACATTGTTTTGAATGGAACAATTTGATAGAGTTTGGATTTTTTTTTATACCATCTTATTGTATTTTAATTTAATATATCAGCTATTCCAGTTTTGGGATGAGATAAAAGATGCTTTTGGAATTTAAAGTAAAAATCAAATTTTTTATATGATGAACTACAGAATGCTGAGAACTGAAAAAATATTGTAGATAAGAGAAAAATATTGGTTAATTCTGTTAAAATAAACTAAAATATAATTTAATTGTTCATTTTTTGTGATTTTCACCAAAATTTAGGAGAAAATTGTGAAAAATAAAACAAATATCCTGAGACCATTTAAATGGACATGATACTTTTATTGCTTTACAGCAGCCACTCTCTTCCTGGAAAATTACAGCCAAGCCTACTTTACCTTGCCCCATGTGGTATTGAGTGTGTCGCAACAATAAGCCATCTATGGTTCAATTGGAGCAACGTAAAGAATATTACAGCTGTTTATGTAAGAGATATGAATATTTTCATATATTTTAGAATTTTTTGGATATAAATTAAAAATTTATAAAAATTGTACAAATGATGTACAGATATGAATATTTTCATATATTTTAGAATTTTTTGGATATAAATTAAAAATTTATAAAAAGTATTAAAAATTATAAAAATTGTACAAATGATGTACGATTTTTATAATTTACGAATGAAAGCACAAGTTGGTAAATATGAAATATTAATAAAATTGACAATATTTTATTGAATTTATGTAATTTTTTTAATAATTATGTAATGTAAAGTTACACAACTCTTGGTTTTTCTATAAATAAAATATTAATAAAATTGACAATATTTTATTGAATTTATGTAATTTTTTTAATAATTATATAATGTAAAGTTACATAACTCTTGGTTTTTCTATAATTCCTGAAAAAGGCAGAATTTCTTCATTCATGGCTTGTTTTGTTCAGAGGAGATATGGCTATCTAAAAATATCAACCATTTCACTGGATGGCTGAAATTTCACACACACACACACACAAAAAAAAAAAAAAAAAAAAAAAAAAAAAAAAAAAAAAAAAAAAAAAAAGACGACTATTTTCTGTGATCTCATATATGGAAAAAATGCTTAATTATTAGGAAGAGAGTGAAATATGCTATAAATTTTGAAAATTTCAAAAGATTTTGCAAAAAATAAGTGAGATATGATAATTTTAATTTTTTGCATATTAAGTTGAATTTTAATTAATCACAAACATATGATTATAAGCAGAAATTGAAATATCTGGCACTGAAAGGGTTAACCCTACATCTGAATCACTCCGATCTATATAGAAATTTATCATTGATAATAAAAATAACGTTTTTCTTCTTAAAGCTATTAATTATTGTTACATATACTAAAAGTTTAATACTTACGCTTTAAAACACGGATCTCCAGATAACAAAGTCATGCCTAAAGTTATTTTTAACATAGAATTATCTTGACGATGTTTTGTGTCATACCCTTCCAACAAATATCGGCGTGTTGTGGTGCCAGCACCAGCAAATTCTGCCAAATTAACATCAGCAAATCCAAGTTTCTGGAAGGACCTGCCTCCCTTTACTTCCTATCATAAAAAATATTTTTTAATTTAAAAACTAATTTACATTTAATTTAAACATAACTTTATGCAATCAGCTCCAAAAGACAATTTTTTGTCTTTTAGAACAGATTGTGTATATTTACAGCATGAACTTTTAAGGCAAGCTTGTAAATATTAATTTAAACATTTATATTTATTTTCTTCTTAAAATATCATAAGAAGTTATTTTAATTTAAGGAAATATATTCTATTGTGAAACTTATATATTAGATATTTCACATATTAATATTGATCTGTATAAAACACACAACTTATACTTAAGACTTATAATATTAAAATACTATAGAGAATAAATTAAAATCTGAAAAAATATTTATTAAATGTACCTAGAGTTTATCTTTTTAGTTTATTTGGTATAAATTTTCTTTTGTAATAATGATATAAAAAGGAGAAAAATTTTTTAATATATGATTATAAATAATTTCTTGTCATCCTATATAGCATAAATTTTTTTTCTGAACATTTAAATTAAATAATAAAATGTATTAGCAATAACATTGTTTGACCATTTCATTGAACAGAATATAATTTACAATAAGCTAACATAAATAATTGAATTACTAAAGTTAATTAAGAAAGTCTTCAAAGTTATAAGTGCAATAGCTCAAAATTTTAATAAATAATATAACCCATTAAAAAAAAAGATGTACTCAAATTTTATTTATATAGAGATTAAGAAGAAAAGAAATAAAATATTTTGATAATTTCAAGTGTGTTTTATATTTTAAAATTTAAGTTAATATAATTTATATATATTATGAATGGTTTGTTTGTTATTTTATCAAATTACAATTTATAAATTGAAGTGTATCTTGTTGACCTGGTATTTAAATAGCTTCCAGTTCAGTACAGTATCAGTATAGACTGGTTAATATATGTAATGGGAACACCAAAAAGATTAAAGACAGACTTAGTCCAAATCCCTTCTGACCCAGAATTGGATTTGTAATTCTCAAAATGATAATCTGCACCCTTTTCAGGATAATAAATAATTGTTTTAGAATTTTATAAAATTTATAAATGAATATTACTAATTTATCTTTATCTTGTTTAACTATTTATATCAAGATGAGAGCTTTTACATTTGTAAGTTATCATAATTTTATAATAAATGTGATTATAAGAAAAGTAATTTACGACCATCTTTGGCCATTCGAGAAAAATTTACTTAAATTTTATTTACCTTTCGTACTGATACACGGCAAATGCAAGTTTCCAAAATACCAGTATAAGCATTCGCAGTCATTTTACAACAAAAGGAAAACTGTGATCCCCATTTCACACAATGATCCTGAACAGCTTCACTACAAACATAAAATAAATCTTTCATTAATAATTCAAATAAAATTACTGTAATTTTGTTATTTTATTATATTATAGACCTATTACTTTAAAATAATGACTCAAAATCCAGGAGATAAAGTTATTTTTGATTTTTATTAATAAGCCAACTATAGGTATATATGAGTTCTACAATATAATCATATATAGCTACTACATACTTGAATAAAAAGCAGGAAAATTTTCTAATAATTTATTGCAAGATTCAACAAATCATTAAGAAATTTTAGTATTTCCTAAAATTTTTAATTGTTTTAAAAAATAACAATTAGATACAGCACAATCAATATAACAGTAATGTAGTAAAAAATTGGTTAGTTCTTATTTTTGTTTTAAATATACGAGTTTTTATATTTAATGAATAGATGTAAAAGTCAAATTCAATAATCAATGTCAAGGATATAAAAATGAAATTTTATTTTCAACAACTCTTGATATTTACAAAGATAGAAACTTTAATCCAATTTAAAATATATTTAGGTTAAGATTAGTCTCTCCTGTATTAGTGAATTTTAGCAACAAATAATCAAAACCAGTTAGGAGTCAAATTAATTCATGTATCTATTTGCCAATTAATAATAAAATCCTCCTCAGATTTTAATAATAAATGATCAAAATTAAGCATGAAGTTGTATTAATATAATAATATTAATAAACCTTACCTTTTAGACATTTCATTAAAATTTCCACCATCTAATAAACGGATTTTGGAAAAAAGAATTCCTTTTAAAAATGGGACAGATGATAATTCTTCAAGTAAAAAATCCACTTGGAATTTATACTTCTTCTTCTTTATCATAAATGACATTTTGTAGCAATTTATACAATTGTTGCTACATTATATATGAATGATCATTATAAGAAGAAGTTATGCTGTTCTTCATTCTAAATGAAAAAGTCTATTTATATATATGTTTGTTAATTAATAAACTACAGTTTAATTTTACTTTGAAAATTAATTTATTATATTATAAATAATAAATTATATATGCAAATTATATTGTTTTTGGTTTTTGTATAATATGTACATCAGTCCTATACAACAAAGTATTTGCATTTTCATTAGGCTTATATTTTCACAAATTGTAATAGATATGAACCACAAGTATTTGAATGTATAATACAAAAACTTTAGACATGTTCATGGCAGTATTGTAATTAGGCAGGTGCAATAGGTGCACCTTCACAGGAACAGGAAAACAAAGAGATAGAAGGCTGTTCTCATAGGTTTAGCCTTGGAAAACGGAAAAGAAGTAAGAAGTAGAAAGGAAAGTACGAGAAAAGTTAAATGGATTCTATCAGAAGTGTGATAGATCACTAGAGAAAGGAAAGGACACAATCATTGCCATTTTTTATATAAAATCAGATTACAATTTACAATCATAAAATAAAATTATTCAGTTTGTATAACATTTAAAGATTAGTAATAACACATGAATAAATATAATAAGGTTAAATACAATATCAAGAAGGTATTACAATAATAAAAATGAGTAAATAATAATAATTAGTAAAATTGTAACAATAATTAGTTTTTTTTTTTTTTATCAAATTGAGAATATAAATATATATATGAGATAAGATAACAAGAATTGAAATTAAATAATTTAACTGGCATCAAAAGAAATTAGAAGTCTTATCTTCATTTATTGATGCCAAAAGTTAAGTTTTCCTCCACCTTAATGTATTTATTCTATTTGTTGTTCTGCTATTCAGTTGAAGTTCTTGTTTAATCTGTGTTAAAGTTTGGTTTAGATATCTATTTAAGGCTTTAAATATTTCATTGTTATCTATAAATTGGTGTAAATTACATGGCCAATTATGTCCTTTGAGGATTACTGTTTTTTCTAGATCTGCTCTTGGAGTGTTGTAGAGTGGGCAGTGAAATATAAAATGTTTAACATCTTGAATGCCTTGTTTGCATATACACTGGTCAGTATTCTTAATATTAAATCTGTTAAAATATGCATTAAATTTACCGTGTCCTGTTATTACCTGAGAAATGAAAGCATTAGGAATAAAATATTTATTTAGAAATTTTTTGACATCTGGCATAAATTCAAAAGCCTGTCTTCCCGTATTAGAATTTTTCCACTGTTCTTGCCAATTGATGATAAGTAAATTATTTATGTAATCTTTGATAAAACTTATTGACATCCTATTGAATTTTATTATGTTTTCGGAATTGGCTGCTTTTTCATTTCCTTCTATTCCTGTGTGTCCTTTTCATCCATTAGAATGTTATATTTTTATCTTTAGGGATGGATAATAACATTTCATGTATTTCTTGAACTATATAATATTTACTCTTAGGATTATTAATAATTTGTAAGGCTACTTTACTGTCAGTGAAAATTTTATAGTTTCCTTTCATTGTATTAAATTTTATATAAAGTATTGCTCTTAATAATCCATACAATTCTGCTTTAAGTACTGTGCAGTATGGATTTAGTTTAAAATATCCTTGATAAAGAGTCGTATTGTTTCTATTATAAATAATTATTCCTGTGCCCACTTTGTCATTCATCTTAGATCCATCTGTAAAGATTTTAATTTTGTTATTCTGATTAGTTTGATAGTTCTCATTAAAATTCATTTTTATTAAATTTGTTGATGGGTGTTTGGTTTGATTTTGATTTAAAGAGATAATAATTCAAAACAAAATTGACAAAATTCATTTTTATTAAATTTGTTGATGGGTGTTTGGTTTGATTTTGATTTAAAGAGATGTCAATTTTGTTTTGAATTATTATGTTAGTTTCGTTACTGTTGAAGTTTAATCCCATATGTGCATAGAATTCTTCTACAGAACAGATATTATTTGGATAGTTAATAGCTTTGTTGGTCCAAATAATTTGTTTAAACTTGAGATCTATAGGCAATGTGCCCGCAATTATCAAGAGTGCATTAGTTGGGGAAGTTCTATATGCATTGCAGATTTTTATGGCTATTATTCTTTTGTAGATTGAGTAACTTATTTTTAATATGCTGTTTTAATATAGCATATCAATAGCTTTGTTGGTCCAAATAATTTGTTTAAACTTGAGATCTATAGGCAATATGCCCGCAATTATCAAGAGTGCATTAGTTGGGGAAGTTCTATATGCGTTGCAGATTTTTATGGCTATTATTCTTTGTAGACTGAGTAACTTATTTTTAATATGCTGTTTTAATATAGCGTATCCCAAGCTTCTGCTGCATATGTTATTATAGGTTCAATTAAGTAATTATACATAGTTTTTATAGTCTTTTTATTGAACCCCCATCCTTTTCCAGAGATACTGCTTAATAAATTGATGAAAGTCAGAGCTTTATTGTATATATGGTGGGTGTATTCTGTCCATGCTAGTTTTTCGTCTATTATTAATCCAAGATATTTTAGTTTGACAGATTGGATGATTTTGTTTTCACAGGGCTCACTTGGAAGGAGGGCCCAAAATGATGTTCACAAGAAATTATATTTAAAAATTTTCCACCTTTCTACTGCATTATTAATCCAAGATATTTTAGTTTGACAGATTGGATGATTTTGTTTTCACAGGGCTCACATGGAAGGAGGGCCCAAAATGATGTTCACAAGAAATTATATTTTAAAATTTTCCACCTTTGTACTGGGGGGCTTGGCGATTAGATTTTGCCTTACTTAGACCCTAAATGTCTCTGCTGACCAACATGAACTATCTGTGATGATTTTTGCTCTATGGCTCATCTTTACAATATATGACTGTTGCTGATTTAAAAAAAATTGGCTGCAGATCTCACTATTAAATATAGCAAAGATTTAAAAACGTACGAATTCACATGTGAAATTGAAAGCTTTAAATTTGAAGTAACGACTCTTATACAAAATATAGAAACTGCATCTCTGTTTAATATTCTACAGGCTCTTCATGATTTTGGTTTAATTGAGCCTTACCCAAATATCAATGTCGCTCTTCGAATATTTCTAACTCTTCCTGTTTCTACTGTTTTGTGCGAGAGAAGTTTTAGTGAGTTGAAATTAATAAAAAATTATTTGAGATCAACTATTGGACAAGAACGATTATCCAATCTTTCTATTATTTAAGTAGAATACAATATCATTAAAAATATTAATTATGATGATGTAATTAATGAATTTGCTGAAAGCCAGAAAAGTACAATTAAAATAAATCTTGCAAATTAATAATGAACAAGCCAAACTTCCCCTGGCAGATAAAGTTTTAAGTTTTATTTTAGAATAATAATTAATTTTTGAATTACAGCTACATTTATAGTTTAATCATTAATTACTAGATGGCGCCACCCTAATTCGTAATTATAAAATTATTTAATCATTAATTCAATAGATGGTGGCACTGTAGCTGTAATTCAAAAATTAATTATTATTCTAAAATATAAGTTAAAACTTTATCCGCCAGGGGAAGTTTGGCTTGTTCATTATTAATTTGTAAAATGGTTTATCCCCTGTATGTTAGTTGTCTATAATTGAAAATAAATCTTATTAAAAATCTATTGTAATGTATCTGTTTTATTATTTTCCAAACCTGAAGGGGCCTAAATGTAAATTCTTGCACAGGGCACAGGAATAGCTAGTTATGGCATTGGTTCAGGGTTATATGAAGAAATTCATATTTAACATATATCCTCTATATACATATATCCAGTCAACTCTGAATATAGTGGATTTGGTTAGAGTGAACATATTTCATTTTTTTCCTGATCCACATGTATTTCAATGTATGCTAATAATATTGGTTATAATAAATTCTCATTTCAATTTTAGTGAACATAAAAACAGAAATTCAAAAAATATCATCATTCTAATATCATAATTTTTTCAAAAACTGTTATTTAATTGTGAGATCATCAAATACCATTTTCTTGTGTGTTATGCATCATTGCTCACTGGCAAATCACTAATTACATTATAAAAGAAAGATTTTTCAGTTTTAAATTTTGATGATGCCATCACCTATCATAGTACATTTTTGTGGCTTCCAGAATGCTAAAATTATTTAAAATTGCAATGAAATGAATGATTTTACTATTTACAAATATACATATTAAAATAAATACTTAAAATTTAGAATTATTGTTATTCTGTAATTAGTTACTGATAATTATAGTCCAGAAGAAGAGCACTTTTAGCAGTGGCACTAACTTACAAATTTTATTAAAAAACTAAATTTAATAAAATTTGTTAGTTAATGCCACTGCTAAAAGTGCTCTTCTTCTGGACTATAATTGTAGTAAGTTAAGCAGTGTTTTTTGGTTTTGTCATTTAGTTACTGATAATTTTCTTTTAAAATTTAAAATAAATATTGTAATTATACAAAGTTAAGCATGTGATTAACCACTTGAAGATGTACAAAGCATTAAAATTTAGCCAGTACTGATAATTTTCTTTTAAAATTTAAAATAAATATTGTAATTATACAAAGTTAAGCATGTATAATTAACCACTTGAAGATGTACAAAGCATTAAAATTTAGCCAAAAACTATTGTGATTATAAAATTAAGAAACTAGGCTAAGCATTGTTTAATTTTAGTAAAAAAAATTTTTTTTTTTTAGTGATTATAAAATTAAGAAACTAGGCTAAGCATTGTTTAATTTTAGTAAAAACTTTTTTTTTTTATGATGAGAAAATTAATTGTTACAGCTTTTATTCATTTTTTAATTGATAAAATATTAAAAAAAGAGCCTGATAATGGAATGTAAAGTCTATACTGTGGATGGTTTCAATTTGGATGATGAACTTTGATTATAGTGAATGAAATGTTAGATTCCTAAAAGTTCATTATAATCAGAGTTGACTATATATGCAAACAGAACAGTATTAAAAAAACTAACTGCACTTGCAATGATATTATATGGACAAAATATTTACAAAATATAATATGCAAACAAAACAGTATTAAAAAAACTAACTGCACTTGCAATGATATTATATGGACAAAATATAATATGAATTCTTATTTGAACACTTAAATAAAACATTATAGATTAACATATACTTGTCAAGAAATATTTAATGCAGTTCAAATAATTAATGGAGTTAATAAATACACAGGTTGTTCCTGACTTTATGAATTAAAGTCATAAAGTCAGGAACAACCTGACTTTATGACTTTAATTCATAAAGTCATAAAGTCAGATTAAATCTGGATCTGAAAATTGTTTGCAAAGTAAAAACTTGTAAATCAAGAATAAATTTCCTATAGAAAATGTTAAAATTATGGATTCCATTCTCACCAATCAAATTTGATCACAATAAAATTAAATAAAAGCCAACAAAATCAATAGTTCATGATTAAATAATGATTTATTTATATAAAGAAATAAAAATAGTCTTTAAAATCAAGAAAATTATACAACAGGAAAACCTATGCTCATGCCATTTAAGCTAGCTGCTAGGGCCAACCAGCAAGCCATAGCAAATTATAATACAGGAAAACCTATGCTCATGCCATTTAAGCTAGCTGCTAGGGCCAACCTGCAAGCCATAGCCACCTTAATATCCACCCAAGCATATTGTGGGATTTTTAATCTGTTATATTGGACCATGGACAGTGATATTTAATTTTGGCACCTTGTGTGCAACATCTACTAGGTGGTCAGCAAATTGTGTTTTGATCAGAAATGCCAGATGGGCTCTAGATCTTCTGTCAGCTGAACATTCTAAAGTAAAAAAAATCCTGAAAACAGACATTAATTAGTGATTTCTTTCCTTAGGTTTAATTAGCAATGTGAAACTGTGTCATAAACTTTGTATTTTAAACTTTAATATTTAATAAAGAAATTTGTAGCTGTGTTCTGGTGGCCAACCTCTGCTTGGTGGTCTCGCTGAAAGCTGGCCACCTAGCACAGGTTCTCCAGTAGATATTTAATAAAGAAATTTGTAGCTGTGTTCTGGTGGCCAACCTCTGCTTGGTGGTCTCGTTGAAAGCTGGCCACCTAGCACAGGTTTTTCCAGTTATAAAAAAAGATATATATATATATATATAAAGACAAAGTACTGTGTATATATATATTATATTCATTTGCGTATATTACAATACATTAAGAAATTACTAATTAAATGATGATAAATGTATCATAATGTTAATTATATTTGATATTCTGATGATTAGTAAAAGCATTGTCATTTTTGTAGTACGAACTCTTAATTTATAATTTCGTGCATCATTTTGCAATCTTGAAATGCGAAATGTTATAAATAGTGAATTAATTACATATACACGTAGATTATATAAATATGTGCTTACATCTATACATATACTGTACATATATACACACACAGGCATTGAGGGATGTTGCTGGGCCCGGGGGAAAATATACATAGGCCACAAGTAATTTTAAAGTTATAAGATTGAGTAATTTATTACTCCGCTTCGGTCTCTAATTTTCAGTACGGTCCTTCTACAGTTAATTAACGCATAAAAAAATTTGTGGGATAATGTGCGGGCTCCTGTGAATCTCATGTCGGCTCTGCACCCACATATATGTATACATATACACATCTGCATACATATAACTATACCTATTTCACATAGATGTAAGCACATATATTTTATATGTAATGCTGCACATTCACTGCATTTTATCCCTACATTCACATTTGAGCGCCACTGCTATAAAACAGGGGTCTCCAAACTTTTCGCCGTGTGGGCCACATTAAGACTCATATATTAGTTCTAAACTTTGGACACTCCAAACTTTAGAACTAATATATGAGTTTTATTGAAAGCAGATAAAAACTGATTACAGAGTATGTGAGATTAAATTATCGTATATTAATGACAACGAACACTATCAGCAAATTCTCATATTTTCATCACAAATTATAATAAAACCATTAATGTGAATGATGTAACTGTGTTTGTTTTTTTAAAATCTTATTAAACTCAGGTTCAAATTTTGAAGTGCTAATTACGAGTAGCGATTTCAAATGCTCATCAGATAAATTTGCCCTGTATTTTGATTTGATATATTTCATTCGGAAAAAGTTTCTTCGCAAAGATGTGTTGTCCCAAAAATAGAGATAAATACAGTGATACCTCGGATCACGAACGTCTCGGTTCAGAATTCCCTACTACAGTGATACCTCGGATCACGAACGTCTCGGTTCACAAACAAATCACGAACACCATTTGCGAACAAATTTTGCTTCGCTTTACGAACGATGCTTTTTTTTTTATATTTTATTACAAAGAATACAGTGATACCTCGGATCACGAGCTCACGGTCTACGAACACATTTGTGAACAAATTTTGCTTCGCTTTACGAACGATGCTTCGGTTCACGAACACGGACTAGAGCGCACGTGGCTCGCGGCGCACAAAACCCTGTGCACAGCCTCGCCCCCGGCAGCAATCCAGTTCGTGCAGCTCACATGGGTACAGTAAAGTCCCAACAAGTGTTGATATTTTAGTTTTTTTCTTTTCTTTAATTAAATTTATCCCTTATTATGGCTCCAAAAAAGTTAAAAGTGTTAGTGAAGGTGGTGTTAAATATGCTTTCTTTTTAATATTACTGTTATATTTATTTCTTTTCTGTATTATTTCAGCACATAACGCCATAACATATTAAAAATATTTTTTCTAGGATAAAAAACGTATTATTTGAATTTACATTAATTGCAATGGGAAAAATTGATTCGGATTACGAACTTTTCGGATCACGAACAGGGTCAAGGAACGGATTGTGTTCGTGAACCGAGGTATCACTGTATTT